>CAXIWF010001625.1:0-43468 GCA_964036045.1 Eutreptiella sp. 'Long Island Sound 2002' | reverse complement strand
CCAGGTCAACAGATTGGGCTGAATCACAGCCTCAGGATAATCAAGGAAAGACAGTGCAGTGACCAATCTCATGCGGCACACCCTAAAGAATGACTGCTCAGAACATATGCGGAGATATCTAATACATTCCCCCCTGATCCACTTGCATTTGATGTGTCTGGGTAAGTTTGATCGCCACGGCAGATATGCACAACTGTGGGATGATTTCCAATACACGCTGGTGCGAAGTGGGGTCACAGAAACAACCAGGACATCCAGGAACGGTACGTTACCATGCGCTGCATTTACACAGAAAGAGAAGGGTAAATGTGGCGGGTAAACTTGCTTGAGCTTGTCCTGTATGTTAGCTACAGGCACTGAAATGGGGTGTAGCAGTAAACCGTCGTCAATGTATCGGAACAGATGGAGATGTGGTGGCAGGGGGTTCTGCAATTCATACATCCTGAGTACCAACTGTGCCCAAGCAGGGGCACAGTTGGTGCCCATAGTGAATCCAACCAGCTGCAAAAATACCCCTATGCCCTCGTTCAGAAAAATGCAATGGTGGAAAACCACATTCATCAGGAATTTCCCCAGAAACATTGAATCATCAGGTTCATTGTTCATGTACGGGAAATACTCTAGTTGGGAAGAAACGAAGTCCTGATCTAGGTCCCCGAAGAAACAAATGATCATAGACAACTCCTGGCTAGATAACGCACTGGACATATCATTCAGGTGTTGGATAACAAAGCGCCGCCACCAGTCACAAGCCCTGGCAATGTCTGACCACTTAAAAGTGTTAGATGGAGGCGAGTTTTCAGGACGATAATCGTTAGATGAATCTCGCGGTCCATCTAACATTTATCGGCCTGAAAATTGCTAAAGCTGTTAGATGGGGGAAATTATCTCTCAAATTCAAAAAAGCACACAACACCACCCACAATGTTGTTGAACCATGTGGGCCACCTTTGTAGTTTCATTTTTAGCCACCATGTCAAAAAGAATGGAGAACATGCTTGATGCGACTTTGCCCCCCCCACCACCTGTCAATGATTTCATGGAGTGCTTGAGAGAGGTTGCGGATGGCAAAGCCAAACCCGTTGAGGGTGATCTATTTGATGGTCTTTTTGAGAATGAGGTGGACACCGTTGGGAAACCGGCCGGGACAATGGGGGTTCACAAAACAGCAGTTCGACTAGTCCTCAATTTCGAAGCATTGCGGGCGCTAAAGGGGGTCGAACTCGCGGACCTCGATGGCAAGCACGGCGAGAAACGGTGCACAAGAACAGCTGCTCACAAATGCATTAATAGGCTGAAACCAGCGTGAAAGACACAGTGGGATAGTCGGCCACAAATCTTCAGAACGAATCATTGTTTACCACAGCCCCATGCATAACTCATGCTAATTTTAACCTCACACCTTTCGCTGTTCCAAAGACTCGCTCAACATAGCAAATGTCGACGTGAGTAGACAGACATCCAATCACACATTAAAACCATTGACCACCAATGCCAGCATGCACCTACAGTACGCATGGTAGGCCAGTCAGAAAGCACCTCTGCAGAACTCGACCCGGATGGTTCCAAAAATTCAGTACTTCCTTAAAACTGCTAAATATGTTCAAAAATTATTGAAATACCTGCAGGAACAAGAGTTCACTTCACGATCCCACTTTGGAACAGGCGATTCCGGGAGCGGTGGTTTTTGACTGGCGCCACGGGTCGCATGTGCGCTTCAGCACCAGGACAGTTGCAGTGGCACTACCACAGTTCAGATGATAATTCGCGGTGCTGAAAGGCAAGGCATACTTTACCCAACCTTCTGTCAAGGCTACAACCTCAGCAAAACAAAACACACTGTGTATTTACCAAACCATAAGAGAGAAAAAGTCCCACACCCTCCCACTCCAGCTCCTTCTCTCCAGGGGATATCTCGGGGCAACTCAGGATCTCACTGGCACTGCGGGTAAGACCGAGTCCCCGTTGTCTAGCGACGACAGGTCACGGTGCAGTCAAATCGTAGTTTGGGTCAACAGAAGATAGGCGTGCAATGCGTGCTAGCTTACTGTCCGGCGACCGGACCAGCAATTTGTTTGTTTGCCGCAGATTGGCTGCAATCTGGTGCCACTTGTTGCACCGCGTGGCAAAGAGGCGTTCTCTCTCACGTGCTAGTTTGTCCCACTCATTCCAGAAAGCAGAGACTGTCATGGGGGGGTGTAAGGATGGGCTCTCATATGTTTCGCTGTCGTTGAGGTCGGTAAATACCTTTGGAGAGGAAAGGTTACGTACTGGGGGTGTGGAGTTCACACCCCAGTGTGCAAAAGGCAATGGTGGGGGACGGAGAACAAAGGGTGCGCCACCATCGTCGGCATCTGCCCGTACCAATGGCGACTCATGCAACAACACTGTACCCTTCGGTCTCTTACACATTCGTGTCAAAATCTCACGTAAATCCTGAATAGGTAATTCATCACCCACGGGACGGGTTCCACTATCAACTATCAGGAGCTCCCATGGTCTGTGGTCCCAGTGCCACCGTTCCGATATCCCGTCATAAGACCGGACCTTGATTTTCGGAAGGGAGCATAAGACCTGTGACCTCCCAGCGAGTACCCAGCTCTCAACCCATTTACTCCACTCGGGAGAGGAAGATCTATCTAGCAGGATGACAAATCGACACCGGCTGTCGGAATTTACCCATTGGTCGAGACAATTGAACACTTCTGTTTCGGGTTCACAATATAAATCAGAGCGGATGAAAAAATGTGTCCACTGCTCCCCTTTTCCTAGTGCACGTAGGATCTGTTGGTCGAGGGGTCCGGACAGAGACCCCATACCATCACGGAGCAAGGGGGACATAGAGAACTCCACAGTGGGTGTGGCAAGGGGTGACGACCAAAGTGAGACAGAGATCTGTAGCGAGTCACGCAAAAACTGTTCCCAGCCACCACTTAGTCTAAGGCACACCCTGTCGTAGCTCTTACATTTCGTCAAGCTTTTGGCAAACAGCCTTGCGCTTACGGAAAAATTGGCCCTGTGAGCAGGGGAGGCGTCGCACCACCGCGTGTTTTTCGAGGATTTGAGATCGCATTCCCACAATCTTTTGAAACCTCGGTGGTGCAACAGTACCCAGTCGTCAATGGAGGCTTCCTTGTCCGTGAGCCACAATCTAGCAAGCCGTTGGGGAGAGATATCAGGTCCTTCTTGCGGTGAAGAATTTTCACAATGCATAATCGGTATGTGAGTATGCGAACCAGCCCTATACTCAGCCGGTTGTCGTGAAGGTGCAACCTGGGGGTGTATGTGCTCGTCCGAGATATTCTCCCAGGAGTCGTGCACCACCTCTATCAGACGTGGTTCAGGCGGGGGTGGGGACGGATGCTTGTCCATTATAGCAGAATCTAAATCATCATCGCTGGAGTCTGGGCCGTCAAATAACTCTGGTATTTCATCTGGTGCGTCAGAGATGTCAACAGGCTCTAGTCGGGGCGACGAGTCGTTGGCCTGGACTTCATTTCTGGTAATGCAGTGCAAAGCCGAGCATTCCTCTTCAACCCGATTCAGCAGTTGAGTGAGTCCATGCAGGGATCTGTCTTGAGCTTGGATAGAGGATACCAGATGTTCAACCAGGCGGCGGACGTCGTCGGGTAAAGTATCCATAGACGGCAAAAAAGCGCGGGAGCTGTGGTCCTGGTTGTAGGACTAGAAACGGTAGCTAGCGGCTGGGCGCTAGGTACCAAAGCGAGCTTACTACTTCACTCACAAGATGTCGTCGTCCGACGAATGGGCGTCAGTAAAAGCATCAGTGAGAACATCGGCATCGTTCTTGCCCGCAGGCACCGGCACGTGGGTTGTGGCATCGCTTCTTTCCCCTTTAGCCGTATCCGTAGGCAACTGGGGGTCAGGTGGAGTCTTCGCATCAGCAGTTGCCACATCTTCCATTTCCTGGTCGGCTAACACGTCCGGGGTCATAGGCGAGGCTTCTCTCCCCACTGCATTCCCCTCGTGTGCCAGCTGGTTGTTCACCGCGAGGTTGAATGCGGGTTCCAATGAAATGGGTCCACTGGACCCTCGGTTGCCTGTGATTGTTTTAGCTCCCGCTCCCACAGCGTCCATCAGGTTCCCACGTTTAGCAGGTGGGTTTAATTCGGAGGCTTTCTGTTCGGCCGCTTGTTGGGAGCAAAAACACAGGGACAGTGGTACATCAAAGCGATCGCCGCCACATGATTCAGCTGGGATAGATTCACCTCTCCGTAAAGTCTTGCCAGTCCATCGCGGCATGCCGACCGACCAAATCAGGACTCCGCTTGGTCCCGACGTACCGGAAGAAGGAATGCCGCAGACGCGTGCCATGACCGCTGAAAATTGAGACGAATTCTCAGGGAAATGGGTCGTTCTGACCACAATATAGCATCCATGGACATTGCCTTTAGCATGCGAAATAGCCGCGATAAGGGAAGAACGTTGCATGTCGTCTGAGACAGCCCCTTGTTCGCATAGCTGGTGGGCGATAGACATGAGGACTTTCTTGTTGCAATTGCCCAGTGGGGAGAGCTCGTCGTACTCGGTATCATCTCCACTAGTCCGCCCGTCCGAAGCATCACTGCAGCGTTTCCTCGAAGAAACTTTTGCACTGTGGCTGCGGGAATCCGGCGTAATCGTAGGCCCTACTGTAGGAGTTCTCAGAGGCTCATCACTATGTGGCTTCGGTGTCATATTCAGTGACGGGGGGAGCTCTGGCTTTTCCTTCGGGGCTGGCACGGTCTTCAGGATTTGCTCGTCCGTCCATCCTTGTCCTTTGAGAACCATGTGGAGGAGCAATTGGGTGTTATCCTTTGCGTCATTGATTTGTCCAATGTCATGTCTGATGACACGTACATCTTGTTCAAGTCCAGACACCCGTTTGTTGATATCGGACGGGTCAAACTCCGTAACCTTGGTTGTGCCACCAACCCTCCACTTTTTCTTCTTAGTCACTGGGGATGAACTTTCAGCGGTCGAAGAAGAACTAGTCGGCGGTTTCTTCGCTAGTTTAGGAGGTGACCCATGGGCAGGAACCTTTCCATTGTTCGTCCTTTCAGTGAACTGGAAACCTGGGCATTTGTCCTGAGAATTCACGTTGTCTGTCGGTGCATCCTCTTCCATTGGAGAACCATTGGTAGGTAAACCTGTGGGTGCAGGTAGCGCCAGGTGTGATTTTTTGGCTTTCTTCTTGTGCTTGCCTTTCTTTTGCGGTTCTCGTGGATCAAGGCTGGGATTGGCGGTGATCATCAAACTTCGTGTCTGAAATTCTCCGTCCATCATAGCGTCGTCCCATTCCGGTAGCCCCGATGATTCAGCCAAGACTCGGATTAAAAAGTCGTCCTTATCCAGCGCCGGCCATGAAGAGATGTCAACGTCCATTGCCTTAGCAATTGCCGGGAGCGGCTTGCCGGATTGCGCTAGTCCTCTGATAGCAGTCCAGAGCGACTGATGGGTCGCATACCTCGTGCTTAAATGTTCGGGCCATGGGCCTTTGAACCCGTGTTCGCGAACCATGCAGTTGGTTTGCCGACACCAGTAGCACGGATTGTGAGCACGCCACCGTTGACGGGAACCATTCTCGTTGTTATGGGCTTGAGTCACGGCAAGCGTGTTGCGGTCGCTAGGCACAGCAAGCTGTCGATTCTTTTTCCCATGGTTTGACTTGGTTTCCTTCGCGGTAGCATTGGTTGACTCGGCCCACTTCGTCAAAAGTTGTTGCATCTGCACCAAAAGTTCGGACTCAGGACTCTTCGGCATGTTAGCGATGGTGATATGAGATAACGTAAACGAATTCGATAAGCCTTGTCGTAAGGGACGTCGTATTTGAGAGAGCTTGAAGTCCTGGTTGTTTTTCGTTCACAACCAGTTTGTCCAAATGGCAAGCACGGCGAGAAACGGTGCACAAGAACAGCTGCTCACAAATGCATTAATAGGCTGAAACCAGCGTGAAAGACACAGTGGGATAGTCGGCCACAAATCTTCAGAACGAATCATTGTTTACCACAGCCCCATGCATAACTCATGCTAATTTTAACCTCACACCTTTCGCTGTTCCAAAGACTCGCTCAACATAGCAAATGTCCACGTGAGTAGACAGACATTCAATCACACATTAAAACCATTGACCACCAATGCCAGCATGCACCTACAGTACGCATGGTAGGCCAGTCAGAAAGCACCTCTGCAGAACTCGACCCGGATGGTTCCAAAAATTCAGTACTTCCTTAAAACTGCTAAATATGTTCAAAAATTATTGAAATACCTGCAGGAACAAGAGTTCACTTCACGATCCCACTTTGGAACAGGCGATTCCGGGAGCGGTGGTTTTTGACTGGCGCCACGGGTCGCATGTGCGCTTCAGCACCAGGACAGTTGCAGTGGCACTACCACAGTTCAGATGATAATTCGCGGTGCTGAAAGGCAAGGCATACTTTACCCAACCTTCTGTCAAGGCTACAACCTCAGCAAAACAAAACACACTGTGTATTTACCAAACCATAAGAGAGAAAAAAATGTATGGTTCGAGCAATTCGCAAAATTCGTCATCGATGTCCGCACCATTACACAAGACGAAGACCAGCAGATGCGAATTCTTAAAAAGCGCGAGGAATTTAGTGGGGATCCTAAGGCTCTTCGTAGTATTAGTCCTTTGTCCATGCGAACCTATGTGAATGGCCTTGCGGTCATGTATGTAACTACGAAGCCAAGAGACATTCGCCAACTTGCTTCGGAATGCAGCCAAATCATGGCGGGTGTCTATTATGTTGTTACACTGGCTACCTAGGGATTTTTTCCTCCTTTTTGGTGTAAATGGAAACTTCTTACCCTGAAAAAACCCTGGTTTCATGCCCCTCTCGTGCTGAAAACACTCCTACACGGTACAAAAGTCCCAAAGTTGGCTTCCCGGGCCTGGGCTCGCGCAAATTCACAAGTTGGCGCGCCAACTTGCGACTTGGCGCGCGCCAAATGTCCCCCCACCGATCAAACCATCGACTTGCATACCATTGTTGTCACTGGAAATTCCGTCCCTCACCTGCCCTTGCACACTTGGCACGAAGAAAGCATTGTTCCATCTTTTTTTGATTAATGTGCAAAAGACTGCGAATGTGCAAGAAGCTGTCAAATCAATCATATAAATCATATATAGAGGTCACATGCCTTGTTCAGCCTGGACGAAGACCCCCTTATTCTCTATGTACCCCCTTTGCTTCGTCCACGACGACTCCCAAACCGAAAATTTTTTATTATATAACCCCCAGTCCAGATTATCTGAGCGGATCACTTCCCCCCACCCCTTCCGCGTGCGATCCCCCTTGCCCCCCTTCACCCGCACTCTGGCCCCCCGCAGTCTGGACACCCGGCCGCCTTTACTTCCACCTCGAAAGCTGCGCTTTGAGATTTCACATTTCAGGGCTTTGTGCCGCCCCTCTCCTTTGAAGGCGGCAAAAATGGCAATGTGCCCCCACCTGCGGGCCCATCCCAACAGGTGGTCAATCCACAGATGGGCCCACAGGGTGACGTTCATTTCACAGGCCTTATGGGCCTCCCCCATTTTTTTCAATTCTGTTCGCAGAATTTTCATGTCGGGCAACTGCAATGGTCCGGATTTCCAGACGACATCGCTTGTTGCCA
Source organism: Eutreptiella sp. 'Long Island Sound 2002' (assembly GCA_964036045.1). NCBI lineage: Eukaryota > Euglenozoa > Euglenophyceae > Eutreptiales > Eutreptiaceae > Eutreptiella > Eutreptiella sp. 'Long Island Sound 2002'. The sequence continues at coordinate 35,830 of CAXIWF010001625.1, read as the reverse complement.
ACAGGGATTTTCCCCATTGCCGGAAGGCGTCCGTCCAGGACACCTGGACCCCCCCCATGTCAACGACATGCTGCAGGAGGCCCTCCCCCTCCAGATGGTCACACATGGTGTCCCATCCCTCACTCTTCACCCACTCGGCAGCCGCCGTCTGCTCGATTTTCAGGGGCACCTTCTTCTTATCCTTCCTCTCCTCTTCCAACGCCACCCCGGTGGCGGTCCGTGCCTGGATCCGAATGGGATCCAGGAACCATTGCACCCACCTCACGGCCTTTCCCCTTTTCCACCGATGCACCGTGTGGAGGCTGTTCACAAGGGCTGAAAGCCCATTGTGCACTTGCCGGTGCACACCATGCAGCCCATAGTCGGGGGGCCGCTGGGCGGGGCGCACGATCGGGCAGATCATCCCCGCCCACAGCCACTCCTCGACAATCACCCCCATCCCGCAACCAAATTCGTGCAGAATGGTTGCCCGATTTTTCCCACACAGCCAACAAACGGTGGCTGCGGGGTTTTTGGCCATGAAGGAGGAGCAACCCCCCAAAATGACCTGCGCCTTGGTGTCTGCTATAAAAAAACAAATCACCTTACGCAGGTAACCCCCTTTATCGCGGATTTGCTGCTGAAGCGGTACCCAGAACCCCATGGCTAGGGCAGGGCATACAACAGGTCTCCGGTCCACTAACCCCATGCACGGAAGGGAAGACCGGTCTCCGGTCCACTAACCCCATGTACGGAAGGCGCCCGTTGACGCCCGGTGCGAGCCCGGCGGGAGCATGTTCCGTGCCGTAAAGCCCCGCATCGGCAACCGATGCACCGCCAGCGGAGATTTATATATCAGAATATCAGGAATCAAAAGGGTTTTATTTTCATATTGTTTCCGTCAATTTTTACGCTTCCGTTCTGTTATTCACTGTTTTGACAGCTGGCGGTTAGCTCGCGACTTTAGCGTAACCGCCAGTTTAACTGTTATTAATGGAAATTTTAACGCAATCCGTGACGAAGGCTCTAAAGTCTTCAGGAATTGCGTTGATGCATCCGCAATTTTCACATCTTACACTCGCAACCTTAATCCGAATTTTTCAGGATGTCGAAATCGGATTTTCGACTTCGACATCCCCGCACTTGATTTGACCTCTTTCGAGTGGACCTACGTGCTTCCCTATGCACGAATCAACTTTCCTTTTATCTTGCCCTCCATTTGTCTTAGAGATATGGGCAAAACAAAGTTGATTCGTGAGGCCACTTGTGAGGGTCATATCTCGTGCTGCTTGCGAGGAATGACAATAAGGAAACGTGGGATGTATTCACAATACTCCCGACGTAATTTAGGAAGCTTTATATGCCTTGCGTCTCCACACGTGCGCGCTAGTGTAATGGATCATGGTCAAGAGGGTAGAGTTTGCGTTATAACTCTTTGGCCATGATATTGCGTGCGTTAAGATAACTTTCGAGTGTAGCGCGCGAGTGCTGGTGTTGCATAGGAACTCTCCTTGAGTTCCTATGAGCGATTGACACAAAGTTCTGCCCCTGGAGGGGCATGACATATCGTGGGGGGAGCTACCTTTTTGGGCAATATGTGGTATGTGCCATGTGTTGTGTTGCGTGCCCATTTGGCGGGTCCATCGCTCCAAGCCAAACCCGCCAATGGACCTCATATTGCGCAAGCCCCTTCTCCATACTCCCCACGATCAATTGCAAGCCTAACCTTCGTGGAGGGAAGCTTGTGTGGCGATCCCAAAGCGATGCGTTGGGAGCAAGGTGTGTGTTTTGAAATTTTCCATATTTTCATGTGCCCACTTGGGAAGTAGCGCTCGTGACCTTTCAAGGCGCCCCAAGTGGAGCACATATGTGGAATCGAAGGTCATTGGTGTCAAGTCATTGTTTTTAGAAGGATTAGTTGATTGCACGATCCAAGCCGAAGATATTATAATATAATTGTGCGCCTTTCAAGGCACTTTTGTGTGTCTTTGTGCCAATTTTGCCGTTTTTGGCCCGTCATGATGTCAAGTGGCGACCGTGTATCTCAACGTTGCGCTCAATTGACATCATGACTCAAGTGTGTTATGAGGGTACATACTTCGGTGCCCAACATATCTTGGACCCGGCGAATAACTCCTCTTGGGCTTGGCATACCGTGGCCGCCATGTTGGCGATTTGGGACTATCCCAAATCATGGGCTCACTTGGCGACCCTGCCATTCCCAATACCGGAGGAGTTGGGCGACGCCCAAAAGATATATTGGACACATATGACTTGATACCAATCCTATGGCACACTCCGGTCCAAGTCGGGCATGTGCCTCATTTGCCTGAACCACAAGTGTGCGCATTTTTGGCCATTTTGAGCATTTTTCCACTTTTGCTGCCCGCCCTGCCCCATGTTCTAACCCTCGTGCACGCCGGACGCATGGACCAATGGACCATATATGACATGGGTGATATGGATATTGCTCCCCATGGTTCACACACCACGTGGGCGAAGCGGAGCAACCTTCGTTAAGGTGCTAGCCCAAAATGAGTGTGGGCAATTTTGCCATTTTGGCATTTGTGGACCCAATTGGGATCGTCACCACGCCGAGTGGCATGGGGATCTTTGAGAGCCAAGGGCATGGGAGTCTCTGTTGGACTCCCAGTTGATTGCGTATGGAATGGCGGATCCGATCTCCAAGCCGGCGTAGAGATATACTATTGGGAGCACCCCGAATTTTGGCTCATTTCGAGCAGCCAAAATGACCCCACTTTGGGACCCCAACTTCACCCCTCCGTGTGGTCAATTGGCGGCCCCATTACTCTATGCCCACAGCGAGCTTGGACCCAATTCCAGGTTGTACACTCAGATATAAGTCCTAGGTCCTGCCTCCTAACCTGTGAGTCATTGGCCTTGCCCTGGCCGGGCGAGCCACGCGTGGGAATGACGCCAATTTTGGTGATTTTGGCATCATGACCCCACTTGACGAATCCGTGTTGCCCTGATGCCGGGACCTCAGAGGGAATCAGGTTGGGTGAGGGCTCCAGAGAGTTCGTACTCGAAGGGCACAGGGTCAGTTGCCTCGTCCCTACCTCTGGCGGGTCCAAACGAGGGGTCAATTTTGGAGATTTTGGAGCTAATATCAGTTTGGGCTGAAACAGCCCATTTTCAGCTACCAACTCCTGGGCGATAATGGCGGAGCCATATCTCTGCCTCGGAGGGAAGTTGGGACCTGCCGTTGAGGGATCATGGGGAGCTACTGTCAGTTGGCCTTGGAGCCATTGGGTTCGCAGGAACTCCGCTGTGGCGGGGCGGAACACCCCCCTATTGGCAGGGTTTCAGGGTCCGGACTGAGCAGGGCAGGGGTTGTATTTGAGCCCTCGCCCCCACCAGCCACTGAGAGGGTCGGACCTGGGATCGGGATACGAGTTAGGACTGAGTGTCTATTGTCCTGTAATGCCCTTAACCCAGTCCAGTCTTAACCCCATGTGTACATATCCTGATGTGTTGGTGTACATACTTTCGTTCCCTTGTTGCAGAGTGGCAAGGATCCTGAAACGCTTTGTCACATGACATGAGCGCATTGATGCCCCTGTGAGCGTAGTGCTTTGCCTGCCTGCTCACCTGCGCGTGTCCACCGCAGCGTCCCGGGGCCAGGCCCCCCACGGGAACGCGTCAAAAGTGTTTCACCGCCGCGGGGTTACCCAGCCCTCGCGTGCCACTCGGGGCCACCAACCCCGAGCAGCGCGGCGCAGCTCGCAGCTCGCAGCGCAGCGCAGCGACTCGCAGCGCAGCGCAGCGGCTCGCAGCGCCACCCAGCGACAGCACCGAGTTCGTCACGGAGCCAGCAGCGCCGTCCAGAGCATCGCCCTGACCGCGCCGCGACCGTGAAGGAAGTGGACTGACCAGGACTCCTGCATCAGCGAGTCCCATCGGCCGACCAGCAAGGCCGCGTCAACCACCTCCACAACCACCGGCTGACCAGCACCAGCCGCACTCCCAGCCCAGTGACCGCTCTGCTCACCCTCGACGCGAGGGGGGCATCCGCAGCCATGACGACGAAGCATTTAACACCCTCCTCCTCCATCAGGCGCTCGATTTCGATGATCTTCTTGGCTTCAGCGGTCTCAGCCTCATCGCCATGGGCAGAGATATCCGTCATGCCCTTGCTGGCGGGATAGGCCCACCTACTGAGACAGTCCGCCACGGTGTTATCCTTTCCAGGAATATAAACAACCGTGAGGTCGAACTTGGCCAAGGTCTCATGCCATCTTGCCCGTTGGGAGGCGGGACCAGAGGGGGTGTCCACGTGCTCCTTGTGCCACGACTGCAGACTCTGATGGTCGGTGCAGACGGTGACGGGATGGAGGGCTATGTACCCAGCCCATTTCCTGAGACCCATGACGATGGCATACGCCTCCTTTTCACGGGGCGTCCACGTCCGTCTCTGGCCTTCCGCCAGGACTCGGCTCCAGAATTCCACGGGCACGTGCCTCCCATCGTCAAGCACTTGCTCCAACACAGCGCCAACGGCGTAGTCGGAAGCGTCGGTGCGTAGGACGAACCCTCGGTCCGGATCCACGAGGTGCAGACCCACTGCGGATAGCAGCGCCTGCTTCATCCCCTCAAAGGCTCGGTCGGACTCAGCATCCCAGACCAGAGCCTTCTTGGACCCCTTTTTGGTCTCCTCTCGGTTGCCCTTGAGCATGGTCGTCATGGGGGCTGCATACTCGGCATACATCTTGATATACCCCGAGTAGTAGTTGCAGAACCCCAGATACGCCCGTAGCTCAGAGACCGTTTTGGGCTTTTCCCAGTGCTCAATCGCAGCCACCTTGCCAGGTATGGGCTTTCGCTGCCCGTTCCCGACTACGTGGCCAGCAAAGACCACCTCGCTTACCGCAATGGTGGCCTTGTCACTGCTGTTCGTGAGTTTGTGCCGAACCAGAAGGTCCAGCACTCGAGTGACGTCCCTCTCATGTGCCTCTAGGAGCTCCTCGTAGCTCATGCTGGGGTCCCCGGACGCGATGATCACGTCGTCCACGAAGGGGTCCGCACAGTCACGCACCGGCATCCGCTGAAAAGCCGCATTGCCGTTGGTACCGCCCATGGGCATCACCTTCCAGTGGAGAGGTCCAAGTGGGGTGCTCATGGCTGTGCAGGCACGGGACTCCTCGGCGAGAGGCATCTGATGATAACCATGTCTCAGGTCAATCACCGTGAAGATCCTCCGCCGGTGTTGCTTTTGCAGCATGTCCTCAATGAGGGGCAGCGTATAGCTGTCGTGCTGCGTTTGGGCGTTCAGGCCGCGGTAGTCGACCACGAGCCGCCACTCACCGGCAACCTTCTTGGGGACGACGAAGCACGGAGAGGCCCATTCGGAGTGGCACGGCTCGAGCCAGCCTCTCTGGATGAAGTCACGGAGGATCTTCTCCATGGCATCTTTCCTCTCGCCCCTCAGGGCAAACTCCCGGTGCCGATACACACGGGGGTCCTGCTTCAGTCGTATCTTGGCCTCGCCATACGGTCCACGCACCGGTGGGGGAAACACAGGCTTTCCGCTGAAGAAGGTATCCCCATACTTCTGCTTCAGCGTGGCCCTCAATGCCTGAATCTTGGGGCAATCGTCGGACTCCGCCTTGGCTTTTCCGGGCACTTGAACCACGGAGCTTACTTGAGGGGTAGCTACTCCGCTCGTATTCGGCTCAGGCGGTCTTCCCAGGTGGCCCAAGGGGCCATCTCTGGTCTTGCCTCGGAATAGATCGCCGTAGGTGGGTGGGTTACCCCCGATTGGCTCGTCCTGGCTGGACAGGTGGTCCAGTACCCTCCTTACGAAGGTATCTCCATCGTAGGAACCAGAGACGATCGAGTCCACTTCCCACCAGGCTTTGTCCTGGCCTTTGCCCTCACGCTGGTCTCCCCAGTCGTGAAAGGGCTGATCCATATACCCCTGAACCAGATCCCACTCCTCTTCAGTGAGGGGGTCTTCCGATTCTGATTCTTCCATGTCAACAGGGGAACCGCAAAGCATTGCCGCCATGGCTCCGCTATGATGCGGTTGACACACACGAAGTCCGTGGCGTCAGCCTGATCAAGGCCCCCATCCACATAGTGGAATTCCGTCCGCCATCTCTGGGGTGGCATGGGCTGTCCCTTAGCGTCCTGATAGACACTCTCTCCAGCCGGTAGGACGACCTTGTTTAAGGTCATGTTGGTCAATGAGGCTACCCAATGTCGGGTACTTTCCTCCTCGGTGCATCCCATAGGAACAACCAGCACTGCCTTGGAGCGGTCCTTGCGAATCTTCGCTATCGCTCTTGGAATGTCCCAGCGGGGGCAATGGATCCACATCAATCCCTGATGCGGACCCCAGTGCTTCTTCCACGCGGAGTCCTGGGCGCTCCAGTACTTCTCACAAACCCGAAGATGGGCGGAGGTTCCTGAAGAGAACGCATCCAGGGCCAGATCCGAAGCTCCCAAGTCCGCGACAACTCGGCTCGCCACTTCCGGCATTACGCCGTACTCCTGGTTTGCAGGACCAGTTGGCTCAGTGTCCGGCGCGGCCACTTCGAGCTGATTGCGTTCGGGGTGGATCCATTGGCATTCCACATGGTGCTCAGGTGACGAAAGCCACGAGAGCTGGTCGTCCTGGTACAGGGTCATGGAGGCCTTGGCCGGGAGAACGCCGGAGTCCGTCTCCATCATGAAGTCGTACCCAACGATCATGTCCCAGTCCATCTCGGCCTCGTAGAAGCGACCGTGCAGGAGGATTTCCTTGCCGAGGTCTGCGCGGCTCAGCTCACGATGGTTCACGAACTGCAGCCCGATGGCCGCTTCCTTCGTGCCTCCCACCATGTACTGGCCGTTCGCCACCTTCAGCCTGACAGGCTTCCGACTGTCGGTCAGACACTCTGGTGGAAGTAGGCCAGCCTTGACCAAGCTGACTTGAGCTCCCGTGTCGACCAACACGTCGAAAACCTTTTCCACTTCGCCGCATAGGGCACGGACCTTAAGATGCAACTGCCGCTCGCGACCGACACGGCGCACGGCGTGCAAACTCAGGATCTCCGGCCGTTCCAGAAGCTCAACAAGCGACTGGTGCAGGTCGTGGACAATGGGCTCAGGCTGCCCATCTGCAGCATCCAGCTGCGGTCCGGGTGATCCTCCGATACTCTCGGATAGATCTTGAAGTACATCAAACACATTCTTGGTCGCGAAGGACGGACGGGTGCAAGGGTTCGTGCCTTCACTTGCCCTCACCCCGCCTCCGCGACTGGGTGCCGGACCGGGCCTTCCGCCCGCGGCAGTCCCTTTGTGCTTATCGACTCCCGACTGGGATGGTTCGGCGCTTCCCACGTCACCATCCTGCGACCGCCCTAGCTGGGGCCCTTGGCTGCAGGGGCTCCGCTAGGGGGCGTCGGTTGTGGAAGTAGGGGAAGTCTCCTCGGCATCAGACTCGTTGACGCCCTTCTTCCTTTCCATTCTTTCCTTTCTAGTCGTCTTGTTCTTGTCCATGTTCTGGTCGTTCTGGTTGTTCTTCTTGTTCTTGTTGTCCGACCTGGGGACCCAGTTCCTCTTGATCTCCTGGATCTCCTTGGCCAACTCGGTCCCCTGCGACACCAGCTTGGAGAGCTCGTCCCTGTCCACCTCCAGCTTGGCTTCCCGGATACCCGCGGGCGCACGCTTCTTCGACCCGTGCGCCTTCTTGTAAGCCTCCGTGTCGGCCTTGTGGACGGGGCATGTTCGGTGGTCATGGTTGAAGCCTCGCTTCCTCCCATAACACACGAAACAGCCCTGAGGGTGGGCTCGTATGAACTCCCCAAAGGACAGCGGAGGGTCGCCAATGCGGCGAGGGTCCCTCTTCTCCTGCTTCCTCCAACCCTGCTGCAGGGGCTTCCAGTTTCCCGGTTTGCTCCCCGCGCTCAGGTTCTTGGCCACGAAGGCACAAACGGCCACCTCGGCGGGCTCATCGTCGTTGTCATCGTCGACGAGAGTCTGATCGCCGTCGGCTTCCGCTGGGTCCATGGCAGCTTCCCCGCCAGGTCCCTCGCCAACGTAGTTGACGTCGCGGTCGCCGGGCCTCAACCCACGGGTGTGGTGGAGGTTTCGGTACTCCTTGAGTACTTCCTCGCCAACCCACTCCAGGATCTCGTCGCAGCTCATCCGCGCCGGGATGACCTGCAGACGGATGGTCTGGCCGCTCAACTCACACTCGTCAAGGCGCCACATCGCGGTCTTCTCGCAATCGCCCGAGACGGTGATGAGGAGAGCGTTCCGCAGGGAGTGCCGTTTGACATCCCGGGCCACGTTCTTCCTCGTCCAAGCCACCACATTCGTATGATACTCTTTGGGGAGCATCATCTTGACCGTGTGGTTGGACTTGGCCCTCTTGGATTCCTCCTTGGTGACCCTCTTGATCCATGCTTCCGGCAGCATTAAGAGCAGGCGAGCCTGCGCGTCACCCTCGTTCCAATCCTCCACGTTGCGGCGGAAGAGGGTGTATTTCCCTCAAAAGTCACGCCAGTCCCGTAGGCGGATCTCCCGTCCATCATGCTCAAGCTTGATGGACTTCCACCGCTTGGCAGCCACCTGCGGAGCGTCCACCCGCTCCTGCTCGTTGAGCCACTTCTTGGCTTCCTTGAAGGTCTTGATTCTCCCCTCCTTGGTCGCCACGAAGTATAGCTCTCCGAGCACTTCCGGCAGGCGGTACCTGAACCGTCTGAAGACATACTTCTCCGCATCAGCGGGATGCATGTCCTCAGTAACGGTTACCCCCGAATCGTCCAGCTTCTCCAAGAAGCGGTCGAGGTTGAGGGGGTTGCCGTCGTACATGGGGGGCTTGATGTCCTTCAAGTCTTCCCACACGGCGGCATCCGCGTCCTTAGAGACCATGAACGCCGGCCGCGAGGTCGACCGAGGTTCCCATCGGCCTCTCCCACGGACTCCCACAGCCGCCACGTCCATCTCTTCCATGGAATCCCTGTGGCTACGCCGCGGTTCCTCCATGTACGCTGAACCCAGATGTTCACGCCGTACTCCTTCCATGTATGCCTCCTCATCACGGCGCCGGCGGCTGCGTTCAGCGGCCTCCCGTCGTACACCACGCGGCGGGCTGATGTTGAACTCCTCCAGGTCCAGGTCCAGGTCCTCACCTTCGCCGACATCCCACTCCACGTCTCCTCTGGGGACCTCATCCCTGAGTCCGCCATAACGTCCACCAGCCATTGGGATTGGCTCAGGGGCTGGTGTGGCGCGCCGGGGACGTACTGGTGTCCGCGGTGGAGCACGGCGGTTGCGGTACTCCGCGCTGAGCCACTCATCACGCCAATCCTCACTGCCACTGCCGGGCGGCACGCGCTCGTTGCGGCGGCCCGCGCTGTGGTGAGAGGGGGCGGTGAGAGAGGGGGCACTGGCGCTGGGGCGACTCCTGGGGGCTCCGCCGGGGGCGTGGGGTCTGCCTGGACCTGGTCCGGGTCCCCAGCCGTCGTCCGACGAGCCAGACTCCAGGGGTGGGTGGTCGCTGCCGACGCTCCCACGGGCTTCCAGCGCGTCCAGCCTCTGCTGCAGGCCGCTGATAACCGTGTTCAGCGACCTGGTCTCGGCCCTGGCGATGTCCAGCTCTTTCTGCGCGCGCGCGGCGACCCAAAGATGCGAGTCATCCCGCCCTTGCCCGTGTCTACCTCGCGCTCGAGGAACTGGCCCCTCCTGCGGAGGTAGACAATCCACCGCCAGGTGGTATCCGGGTCGCCGTTCCCTGGTGGGTCGTCGGGGTCCCCAGGGGGTCCTCCAGGAGGGCCTCCGCCGGGTCCGCCCGGTCCAGGGGGTCCTCTGCCGCCCGGTGGTCCGCCTCCAGGGGGTCCACTTGGTGGGCGTCCTCCAGGGGGTCCTGATGGTCCTCCGCCAGGGGGTCCCGGTGGGTCTCCGCCAGGTCGCCTCGGTGGGTCCGAGGATGGGCGCTTCTTCGTGATGCCGAAGTCCATGTCGTCATCCTCGTCCATGTCGCCCCATCTGGGCGTCTCGGTCTCGGAAGACTCCCAGCTCCGGTAGGGAGGAGGGAGATCCTCATGCTCACCTTCCGGCTCCATGGGGACGTCTCCGCCTCCTCCGCCCGTCCGAGCCACCACTTGGCGATGTCGGCGGCCTCGTTCATCCCCTGTCGCTGGACCGTCGCTGGCGGTGAAGAAGGGGTCACTGTCGTGGGGGTGTCCGCCCGCTGGCCTCCGTGGCCTCTCGGGGGTCTTCCCCTTACCCTTCCTCCGTCGGTGGGCGGTGGGGCCACTGCTCCCACTGCTGCCCGTGTCGGCCTCGTCCAGCGCCATCTTGGAGGAGGCGTCCCCTTCGAAAAGCTTTCGAAGGGTCTCCACTCGTGATCCTCCCGGGGGACTCTCGCGGCGGAGTTTGGCTTCTGCCTCCTCCATTGCGGCGGCGGTGGCTGCGGCAGCTCGCCCTTCGGCCTGCTCCCGGGCACGAGCCGCCTCGGCTTCCCGGGTCCGCTGCAGCCGCGCCTTCTCCGCTTCCAACGCCGCCAGCTCCGCCTCCGTCTTGGCCCTGTCCTCAGCGACCTTCCGTCGCGCGGCCTCGATGGCGTCCTTCTTGGCGGCGTCCGCCTGGGCCTTAGCCGTCGCTTCGGCGTGGGCCCTTTCCTCTGCTTCCTTCTTTGCCCTCTCTTGGGCAAGCGCCTCTTCCAGCGCCCTCACCTCGGCCTCCTTGCAGGCAATGGCCTCCTGCGTCAGGCGGGCTTCCTCGTCGGCTGCCGCCAACTCACCGTTGACCTGGGCAGTCACTGCCCCATGGGCGGCTACGGCCGTGAGTCCGGCGGCAATGGCCGCCACGGTCTGGGCGTGGATGGCCATGCCATGTGCCCACTCCGCAGCCTCCTCCTCGGCGATGCCGACGGCGCCCTCCACAGCAGCGCTGTGCTGCCTGGCCCGTTGCCGGGCAACCCGAAGGTTGCAGGGCACCTCACAGGCGCGCTCACAGGCGCGCGCCACGTCCCTGTCGGGAGCGACGCTGCTGCTGGAGCTGGCCTGGTCGGCCGGCATCCTCCCGCGGTGGGCCGACTCCACGTCGCTGCTGGGGCCTGCTGGGGCCTGCTGGGGCCTCAGGAGCAGCGGACGGGGCTTGGCCTTGGTCTGCTTGGCGACTTCCATGAAGTCACCAAGGGTGGCGTGGCCGGGGTGGTGACCACCATTGGCCCGTCGGGGACTGGGGGCCGGGGTTCCGCCCTTGGCGCCTTGGGCGGCTTCGGCGGCCAGGGACTCCTGGTACTCCCGCCACTTCCGGTCCCGCTTCCTGTCCCCGGCGGACCGCTTCTCCTTCCCCGGAGACGCGCTGCTGCTGCCCTGCAGCCTGCGCTCGCTCCCCGGTTCCGGGAAGTTCTTTTCGATCATGTCCCGCATGGAGACATTGATCGTGGCCCCCGACGGGTACGCGTTGGAGTCCTCGTCCTCCTCAATCCCGTCGGGACGCAGCCCTTCGCCGGGCCTGTCCGGCCGGGTCCAGGTCCTCCAGCGCCTCTGCTGGAAGCGGAAGGCAAACCCTTCCGCCCGCAGCCAGTCCTCCACGGCCTGCAGGCGGTCGGGGGCCATGTCCGTGCGGAGCTCGAAGCTCCGGGGCATGCCGCCTTCGCACTGAGGTCTGGCTGTGGCGGTAGTGCTGGTCCCAAACCAACCCACGCAGTAGGTGCGCTGCATGGGGGTGGGGCCGCGGCCACGTCCTGCCCGCTTCTTGCCAGTTTACCATGGCAGCGGGGGGCGTACTTGGTCTTGAGGTCCTTGGTGTGCACTCGTTCCACTTAACGAACTGGTGGTGGTTGTTGAGGCAGGTGCTGCAGCACTCAGTGTACTCGCCCCTGAGGGAGCTGAGTCCCACAAGCACCTCTTCCCAGAGTCCCGCCTCCAGGACGACTGGACCGACGATTACGCCAAGTCTGAGGCCTTTGCGGCCGAGTATAGGGCTGTGACCGACCCTGACGACGGGCAGAAGTGGCCAAAGGGGCTGACCGAGGAAGATGGCAAGCTCTACCGGAATGGTAAGCTGCTAGTGGCGGAGTCCCGGGTGCTCGAGCCTTGTGAAGCTTGGCACCACCACATGCTGCACACAGGGGTCAAGAAGCAAGCTCTTGACATGCAGCGTCGGTTCGAGATCGACCATATCGTTCTGTACACCGCCATCAAGAAGGTCAGGAACGGTTGCTCGGTCTGCCAGGCCTGCAATCCCCATAACCGGAACGTCAAGGGGGAAGCCCAATGGACCCCGGTTCCTGACCAGCCCATGGAGAGCGTGGCCATGGACGTCTTCTCCATGCCCGAAGTGCACATTGGCAAGGAGACCTTTGACTGTGTGGTTCTCTGTGTGGATCGCCACAGTGGCTACGTAGTAGCCGTTCCGGCACGCAAAAAGGGGTTGCTTGCCAAGGAAGTGGCAGTCATGATGATTCGTCATTGGCTGACTGTCTTTGACATCCCCCGCACCATTTGCAGTGACCGAGGGCCCCAGTTTACTGGTGGCTGGTTCAAGGCTATGTATTCCCTCATGGGGATACGTCATGCCAAGAGCGTCGCCTATCTCAGCCGGTCTAACGGCCGTGCTGAAGTGGCTGGACGGCAGCTGTTCGAGAAGCTGCGCAAGATTCACATCACCAATCCACGGCGGAACTGGCTTGAGGAGATGTGGCCTGCTCTGAAGGCCCATCATAACACCCCCACACCGGGTGGTTTGTCCCCTCACTAGATTCTGTTCGGCAGGGACCCCCTGGGTAGGGGACTTCCCTTGTCGGGTGATGGCATGGCTATGGATGCCAAGGAATTCTTCGCGCGGCAAGAGCAAACGGCGCGGGACATCCGCCAGCAGCCCGAGAAGGAGCATGCTGAGCGTCAGAAGTCCGCCCCGAGCTCGACGGCGCACAAGTTCAGGGTGGGGGACCCGGTGTGGGTGATCAGACCCCGCCCTATGGGCACCCACCGCACCAAGACCTGGTTCACACCCGGCGAGGTGGTCCGCAGGATTGGTGAGGACACCTACCGCATCAAGGTGGGTCACGGACAGTTCCGGGAGCGCCACGAGAGTCAGCTCCGTGTGCGGGAACCCGACCTCCGTGGCCAGCATGTGTCCCTGGACTATGCCGCACATGAGGCTGATTCGGACGACGATTATGCTGAGCAGGACGACTACACCGTCGAGAAGATCCTGGCTCAGCGTCCGAAAGCCTCGGCACCTGGAGGTCTGAAGTTCAAGGTTCGTTGGCGAGGCTATCGGCCGTCCCACGACACCTGGGAACCCGTCTCCTCGTTTGTGCCGCGGGTGAACACTCCCTTCATGGAGTACATCCGCAAGCACAAGACCAAGATCCATGTCTCGGACTTGGCAGCACTCACCCGGGCGATTGCAGCCAGGGGTGCCTGATCAGCGCCCTGAGCCCTCCCCTGATGCGTTTTGAGGCGCTTGTGAGGCCGACGGATCGTCCCTTACTTGCTTGCTCTCTTCCATCTTTCGGTGACCTGCCATCAGAGTGGCCATATACCCCCCCTGCTATATCCAGAGGAGGATGGCCCCTCTCTTCTTCTATTTGTCACTCCCCCCCCTGCTGAATCCTTGGGAAACCAGGTAGGGCGACTGACCTTCATATTTCTGAGCTCTTGGGACCTTGAAGCCCATACGACGTTGCGCAACAGATGCCGCTGTCATCGGCATTGCGATTTTTGAGTGTGTGGTCTGGTTCCATGGCACTTGCGGAATCCAGACCAGTCGACGTGTGTCTCGAGACTATATGTGGCCTGGACTCAGGCGTTTTCCTGTCCACCCTCCTGCATTTGCCTTGTCCTGACCGTGGCGTGGTTTGGCGCTCTGTCCAGAGTGTGTTTAAACGCCTATTTACCCGTTTGTTGCTTATTTTTCTACCTCCCAGGATATGTGCATTTGTATGTTACGATTGTCAGCCCATCACCGACAGATGGACTGTTTTCTCCCCCCCGAGGGGATGCGAATCGAAATACAGAGGCGCCCTGAGTCGCCGTTTACATGCTTTTACTTACGGTCCAGCCTGGACCGGTACCTAAGTACATATTCTTCTGTTTGAGTGCTTCTGATACCGTGTGCCCTATTCGCTGTGATGTGGAGATCCTGATGGCGCCAGGCGGGAAGCCCAGTTGCCTGACTACACTCCCAGCGGTCCGCCACTGTCAGTCCCAGTGTGAGCCTACCGACTCGCAGACGCACTTGCAGTCGGATGGCGGCCTCCGGTGCTCCTGACCTCGGTCAGTCTGCCTGGGAAACTGGTGGTTTGAGGAGTCGACGCCTCCGCCCAAACTGCATGAGGACTCCCTCATGTATGGCCTTCGTGGTAATAGGGCGAGGGAAAAGACGGCCTGGATGCCCGATCCCTTAAGGAGGAGCTCGTTCGGCTGTACCACTCTGGACTCGCGTCGTATGGATATGGACATGGTGGTGACCGTGGCAGCCGGCACCCGGTGCGCCTGGTATGGGTTAACGGGTCCTTTGGATGCCGAACAATCGCCGCCAGGACCCGGGACTTGATACTTGATACTATACTTGCAGTTACAAGACCTTACAGCACTATACCTGTCATACTGTGGAGTTTGGAGCCTAACCGGCGAATCAACCTGAAGTGAGGATGTGACACCCCCCCTTCAGGGAATGGTCCTGGGTACCCGCTGCCAGGCTTGGGGGTTATCGAGCCCCCCCCGGGGCTTCCTCTAAGGAGGGGGGTGAAGCGGTACCCAGAACCCCATGGCTAGGGCAGGGCATACAACCGGTCTCCGGTCCACTAACCCCATGCACGGAAGGAAAGACCGGTCTCCGGTCCACTAACCCCATGTACGGAAGGCGCCCGTTGACGCCCGGTGGGAGCCCGGCGGGAGCATGTTCCGTGCCGTAAAGCTTCGCATCGGCAACCGATGCACCGCCAGCGGAGATTTATATATCAGAATATCAGGAATCAACAGGGTTTTATTTTCATATTGTTTCCGTCAATTTTTACGCTTCCGTTCTGTTATTCACTGTTTTGACAGCTGGCGGTTAGCTCGCGACTTTAGCGTAACCGCCAGTTTAACTGTTATTAATGGAAATTTTAACGCAATCCGTGACGAAGGCTCTAAAGTCTTCAGGAATTGCGTTGATGCATCCGCAATTTTCACATCTTACACTCGCAACCTTAATCCGAATTTTCCAGGATGTCGAAATCGGATTTTCGACTTCGACATCCCCGCACTTGATTTGACCTCTTTCGAGTGGACCTACGTGCTTCCCTATGCACGAATCAACTTTCCTTTTATCTTGCCCTCCATTTGTCTTAGAGATATGGGCAAAACAAAGTTGATTCGTGAAGCCACTTGTGAGGGTCATATCTCGTGCTGCTTGCGAGGAATGACAATAAGGAAACGTGGGATGTATTCACAATACTCCGGACGTAATTTAGGAAGCTTTATATGCCTTGCGTCTCCACACGTGCGCGCTAGTGTAATGGATCATGGTCAAGAGGGTAGAGTTTGCGTTATAACTCTTTGGCCATGATATTGCGTGCGTTAAGATAACTTTCGAGTGTAGCGCGCGAGTGCTGGTGTTGCATAGGAACTCTCCTTGAGTTCCTATGAGCGATTGACACAAATTTATGCCCCTGGAGGGGCATGACATATCGTGGGGGGAGCTACCTTTTTGGGCAATATGTGGTATGTGCCATGTGTTGTGTTGCGTGCCCATTTGGCGGGTCCATCGCTCCAAGCCAAACCCGCCAACGGACCTCATATTGCGCAAGCCCCTTCTCCATACTCCCCACGATCAATTGCAAGCCTAACCTTCCTGGAGGGAAGCTTGTGTGGCGATCCCAAAGCGATGCGTTGGGAGCAAGGTGTGTGTTTTGCAATTTTCCATATTTTCATGTGCCCACTTGGGAAGTAGCGCTCGTGACCTTTCAAGGCGCCTGAAGTGGAGCACATATGTGAAATCGAAGGTCATTGGTGTCAAGTCATTGTGTTTAGAAGGATTAGTTGATTGCACGATCCAAGCCGAAGATATTATAATATAATTGTGCGCCTTTCAAGGCACTTTTGTGTGTCTTTGTGCCAATTTTGCCGTTTTTGGCCCGTCATGATGTCAAGTGGCGACCGTGTATCTCAACGTTGCGCTCAATTGACATCATGACCCAAGTGTGTGATGAGGGTACATACTTCGGTGCCCAACATATCTTGGACCCGGCGAATAACTCCTCTTGGGCTTGGCATACCGTGGCCGCCATGTTGGCGATTTGGGACTATTCCAAATCATGGGCTCACTTGGCGACCCTGCCATTCCCAATACCGGAGGAGTTGGGCGACGCCCAAAAGATATATTGGACACATATGACTTGATACCAATCCTATGGCACCCTCCGGTCCAAGTCAGGCATGTGCCTCATTTGCCCCAACCATAAGTGTGCGTATTTTTGGCCATTTTGAGCAATTTTCCACTTTTGCTGCCCACCGTGCCCCATTTTCTAACCCTCGTGCACGCCGGACGCATTGACCAATGGACCATATATGACATGGGTGATATGGATATTGGTCCCCATGGTTCACACACCACGTGGGCGAATCGGAGCAACCTTCGTTAAGGTGCTAGGCCAAAATGAGTGTGGGCAATTTTGCCATTTTGGCATTTGTGGACCCAATTGGGATCGTCACCACGCCAAGTGGCATGGGGATCTTTGAGAACCAAGTGCATGGGAGTCTCTGTTGGACTCCCGGTGGATCGCGTATGGAATGGCGGATTGGATCTCCAAGCCGGCGTGGAGATATACTATTGGGAGCACCCCGAATTTTGGCTCATTTCGAGCAGCCAAAATGACCCCATTTTGGGACCCCAACTTCACCCCTCCGTGTGGTCAATTGGCGGCCGCATTTCTCTGTGCCCACAAGGAGCTTGGACCTAATTCCAAGTTGTACACTCAAATATAAGTCCTAGGTCCTGCCTCCTAACCTGTGAGCCATTGGCCCTGCCTTGGCCGGGCGAGCCACGTGTGGGAATGACGCCAATTTTGGTGATTTTGGCATCATGACCCCACTTGACGAATCCGTGTTGCCCTGATGCCGGGACCTCAGAGGGAACCAGGTTGGGTGAGGGCTCCAAGGAATTCGTACTCGAAGGGCATAGGGTCAGTTGCCTCGTCCCTACCTCTGGCGGGTCCGCACGAGGGGTCAATTTTGGAGATTTTGGAGCTAATATCAGTTTGGGCTGAAACAGCCCATTTTCAGATACCAACTCCTGGGCGATAATGGCGGGGCCATATCTCTCGCTCAGAGAGGAGTTGAGACCTGCCGTTAAGGGAGCATAGGGAGCTACTGTCGATCGGCCTTGGAGCCCCTTGGTTTCCAGGAACTCGCCTGTGGCTGGGCGGAACACCCCCCCTATTGGCAGGGTTTCAGGGTCCGGACTGAGCAGGGCATGGGTTGTATTTGAGCCCCCGCCCCCACCAGCCACTGAGAGGGTCGGACCTGGGATTGGGATACGAGTTACGACTGAGTGTCTATTGTCCTGTAATGCCCTTACCCCAGTCCAGTCTTAACCCCATGTGTACATATCCTGATGTGTTGCTGTACATACTTTCGTTCCCTTGTTGCAGAGTGGCAAGGATCCTGAAACGCTTTGTCACATGACATGAGCGCATTGATGCCCCTGTGAGCGTAGTGCTTTGCCTGCCTGCTCACTTGCGCGTGTCCACCGCAGCGTCCCGTGGCCAGGCCCCCCACGGGAACGCGCCACCTCGGTGAGGTCCGCGTTCAGGTCATAGACCTCGGCCAATTGGGAAACGATGGCCTTCTTCTCGGATCCGCGCAGCAAGATCCAAGAGCCCAAGGGCATTTGACTCCCCAGGTCGCCAACGGCAAAATGCACGAAGGAGGCCTCCCAGAGCTTTGTCCCGTCGAAGGAGATGCCCACCCACACGTTGTCCGTCAGGAATGTGGGGCCGTCACGGTGCCACATCACCTGTGCCAGAAAACAGGCCGTGTGTACCGGGTCACCGTGTACGGTCGCCGGGAAACGCTTTGGTGCAGGGTGAAAATACCTGCAGTTTCTGCCACAGATTGCATGCGGCCCCAAAAATGTCATTTTCCTCGTCCGTCTGAAAATGGACCTCCGTGACACGGGGGGCGGACAATGCCTTTCGCACCTGCATCAGGGTTCCCCTTGGGCACTTCCATTGGCTGTGTGCCCGGCTGTACTGCAGTTTGCGGAAGCTGTCGCCATTTTTGCGGCTCCCCCACAGAATGGCCGCGGCCAACAGCTCCAAATCGGGGGTGGGGGGTTAGCTCTCCCCGCAAACGAGGTGGATGCGGCGGCGGCCGGGCTCGACGTGTACTTCCCAATGTGGCCCCAAAATTTCTGCCGAGACTTCGCGAAGGCGTGCCAGCCGCGCGCGCCTGTCGCGGTAGTTTGAGGGTGCCAGCTGCTCAAAGGGCCGGTGAATGGTGCACAAACAAAGACCTGCAGCACGTGAGGAGGTGGCAGGCGGGTTGGATCATACAACGGAACGTTGTTGCACGTTCGCACACAGATGGCACACAGTTGGCACGCGGTTGGCGCGCGCCAAATCGGGGTTTGGCGCGCGCCAACTCGTCAGTTGGCGCGCGCCAAGTGCTGAGTTGGCGCGCGCCAAGTGGTAAGTTGGCACGCCAACTTCTCATTTGGCGCGCGCCAACTCCTCTGTTGGCGCACGCCAAATCAGGATTTGGCGCGCCAACTTATCACTTGGCGCGCGCCAAAACCATGCCCAGCCAGTGCCTGCACATTTCTTCGACCGCTTGCTGCCCTGACTCTGACTCCCCTCGCTCTCTTCCGCCTGCCTGCGCTTGGGGTAAACCAGGTGCGCAACCAGGTGCTTGTCAAGCAGGCCCTTCAGCTCCGTGAGGGTGGCCTCGTTGACCCCCATGTTGATGGCCACATGGCGTTGGGCGCTGAGTGCAGAGTGCAACTCCACCGCCGCCGCCTGCAGGTCCAGCACATGGTCGGGGTCGGCACTACCCTCTCCCCCCCCCCCACTGCACGCACCTGCGCCGTGGCGGTCACCTGCTGCTGCAACTCCCTCCTCTGCTTTTCCCACCCCTTCTCCCGCCGCTCCCACAAGGCGCGCTCACCGGTGAGCGCGTCCTGTGCCGTCTTGCGGGCGGCCTCCGCCGCCCTCAGCTGCTCGCGCAGCAGCTTGTTCTCCGCCTCCAGGCGGAGAATCTCCGCCTTCTCCAGTGCCCCCCCCCCCCCCGTCTCCCACTGCCCGCGCTGCCTGTGCTGGCTGCCGGGGGGTGGTCGTGGGGCGAGGGCGCCTGGAGCCCCTAGCCTGCTGCTCCGGCGGCCCTTGCTCTGCAGGGATGGGTCCCCAGACGCGTCAGATGCGGCCGTGCCCCCCTTCTCCCCCTTCGGCCCATTCCCCACGAGCTGCTTCTGGAAGCGGAGCAGAAACGCCTGCGTTGCCTCCTTCAAGTGGGGGGCGGGGGCAATGGCCCGCACGTCGCTCCACTCACACTGCTTCCAATTCTGCAGCTGTCCCAGAACATCAATGCTGCAGAGGAGGAGCCGGTTGTGCGTGGAGGGGGGGCGCACGTGCACGAAGGGCACAACGGAGACAACCCATGGTTGCAACCCCCCCTTCCCCTGCACCACTGCCAGGAACGGGCACACCACCACCCTATTGTGTCCCGAACCCCGCCTATTCACCTGCGCTTGGAACAGGCGGCTGATGATCGTCCCCCCCCCCATCGACGACGTCCACCTCCGTCGCCTCGGCAGACGTCACCTTCAGAAATTTGTCCGGGCTGTGGAAGGCGTCCCCGAAGTCCGCCGGTTCCGGGACCTCCGGAACTTCCCAATCCACCTCCACGTCCACATCCACCTCCACCCCCTCCTGCTGCTCCTGCCGCTGCTCCTGCCGCTGCTCCTGCCGCTGCTCCTGCGGCTGCCCCTCCACCTCCTCCGCCCCGGCCGGCACGGGCACCGGACGCGGGTCCACTTCCAATTGAAAATTGGCGTAGTGGACGGGGACCTGCGAATGCGCAACAACACAAGCATAAAACAATGCACACAACGACACCACTGCAACAGCCAAGACAACGCGAAAACCAGCAACAGAACAACGTTTCGGATAAAGCCCAACGAATTAAATTCAGGCGCCAAAACGGCACTTGGCGCGCGCCAACTAGCTATTTGGCGCGCCAAAACTCGCCTTGGCGCGCGCCAAAACTGGACTTGGCGCACGCCAATCGACCACTTGGCGCGCCAACCGGTCACTTGGCGCGCGCCAAGATGGAAGTTGGCGCGCGCCAACTGCGAAGTTGGCGCGCCAATCTGCTATTTGGCGCGCGGCAAATTCGTGTCACCTGTGACAACATCGCATGCATGCAAGGCACCGCGCGGGCACACCTTCTCGCTGCAGGAGCAGATGGTGCGACGGGCCTTGTCCATGCGGACGAGGTCCAACATCTCGGCGTCCTGGGAGCTCAGGGGCGGGGTGAAGTGGGCCATGGCCATCCAGGCCATGCGGCCGGCCCCTGGCTCCCGCACGAACGCGGCGCCCAGTGCGGCGAACGAGTACACCACCGTGCCGGCCGTGCAGCGCATGCGGCAGAAGTCGGTGGCCTCGGGGGGGGAAGCCACCACCTGTGGATGTGCGGAGTGGGGCAGCCATCCGCTCTGGCCGCCTCGGCGGTGGGCCCCACGTGCGCGTGGTCGGTGGGGGTCAGAAACAGACCTGCAGACACCCCCTCTTGCAAGAGGAGGACGTCCCCCATGTAGGGCACCAGGGGGTCCAACGGCTGCTCAGCTTGCGACACGAAGCAGACTGGCTGGGGGTTCGCGTCGGGAGTGAGGAAGTCCTCCTCTGCCGGGGGGGGGGGGGGGGGGGCGGCCTCTCCTCCGCTTCCGCCGGCGCCTCTGCATCCGCCGGCGCCTCCGCATCCGCTGGCGCCGCCGGCATCTCCTCCTCCTCCTCTGCCGCACTCTGTGGGGGGGAGTCGGCATCCGCATCCACAGGCGCCTCCGGCATGTCCACCTGGTCGAGGGGGCTGTAGTTCACACTGGCCTCTGTGCCCAGAGGAGACGCGACTGCAGCACCCTCGGCCAGAAGCTCGGAGGGCATCACCGGAACACTGTTCATCAGCTCAGTTACACTCTCAGGCTCTACGGTCAGCATGCGCCACCGGTAGCCGACGGGTGCAAACGGGATGAACAGTGCCCGGCCAGGCCCTCCCGCACCACGGTGGATCACCGTCCCGCGGAGGAGCGTCACGCTGCGAAGCGGTTGGATAACAATATCCCACCGATGCGCAGCGTGATAGCCCCCCTGCGTGCCCGGGCACACCTGGAGGGACTTGGACGGAGGGGAGGCGGTGAGGGGGATGAACACAACCATGCACTGCACTGACTGTTTCACAGACAGTGCAAAATTGCGGTGGGGGATCTGGAAACCCTTCCAGGGTTCTGCCTCCCACCGCTTGATGATCTTGGGGCACAAGGCCTCAAGTCCCTGCAGCGGCGGAAGGGAGAAACCCAGCAGGCCCAGAACAGCCTGCCAGGGGTCGTCCGTGAGCCAGTGGAGGACGCTGGAGACCGTCGTCGGATAGCGCCCCCCACCTTCCCCGGGGGCCTGGAGGTCCACCTCCTCCAGCATCGACGGGTTGAGTTCCACCGTGGCGAGTTCCGCCAGTCTGGCCCACAAATCCTCGGGGATGATGCGGTCATACTGGCGGTAGCCCGCCGCAGCAAAACCCTCCTCCGTGACGATGGGGGGGTTGGTGATGTCGTGGTTGGCGACGGGGCAGGAGTTGTGGAAGGAGGGGTGGGGGCAACCCATGCCAAGTATGGTGAAGGGGGCGTCGGTGCTGTAGAGGGTGGGGTGGGTGATGTCGGGAATTTGGGTGCGCAGGCGACGGTTGCTGGAGAACTCCGTGGGAGCTACTGCATCCCACGCCTGCACCTTCACCGTCTGGTACCGCACGACGGCGTCAGTGGCCGTGCGCTGCGTCCAGCCACTTTTTTTGACTTGATCCACCCATAGCCACTGCTCCTCGGGGTCGAGACCCTGAGGCCGCTTCTCCTGCAGGTCGAGAACGTTAACGAACTCTTTTGACGCTGCAGCAGTGCACAACTTCAGGGTCTTGTTGAAGGCCTCAAGGGTGACTTGAGAAAGCTTCAACTCGACCGCGAGGGTCGTGGGGTACCGGCCCATCACGGCACAGCAGAACCTGCTAAGAACCCCCCTGGTCAGGGCAAAGTTAACACGGGTGGCGTCAATTCGCCAGACCAAGTGGGGATTGCCCGGCTGGTCCCACTTGCCGAAGAGGGCGGCCTCCAGGGGTTCGCGGAGGGGGGGGAGCTGGGGGAAGGATTAGGCGTCCGGGGAGGTGAGGGTGTAGCCGATGGGAAAAGAGCCCGCGGGGAAGTGCTCGGAGCCCACGTTGGCGATGTGGGCATCGACCACCGGCTGCACCTTGGGGTTAGGTGGTGCAGCGGGGGCAGACGTGGGGTCGGTGACTGTCACCTTCTTCCCCTTGCTCTTCTTTGGTTGCTTTGGAGGCATGATAAAGTGAAATGCCTAGAAGGGAAAGGGAATGCATAAAGGGTGCAAAGGAAGAGGAAGATTGGGGCAGTTGGCGCGCGCCAAAACCGGAGTTGGCGCGCGCCAACTCAAGAGTTGGTGCGCCAAGTTGGCGCGCCAACTATGCAGTTGGCGCGCGCCAAGTGCCAAGTTGGCACGCCAACTTTGACTTGGCTTCCGAAAAGTTGGCTTCGACCCAAAAAACCCACATATTGCAACATATCAACAAAGCAACGCAACCAAAAGCTGTAAAATATCAATAGTTCCTCACGTTTCATGCACAAGGCGTAGCAACAACACAGTGCACAAGTACAAGCTAGTTGAATGCTCTCGACATGGAGTTGACCAGGAGTTGGCGAATTTACAGTATCTGGGGTGGGCTTCGTAGTTACAGTGTGCGTATGGGGATGGGTTTGCAAGGGTGGGGGGGTCGGCCACCTTTCTAGAACACCCTTAGCTTGTAACTACGAAGCCAAGAGACATTCGCCAACTTGCTTCGGAATGCAGCCAAATCATCGCGGGTGTCTATTATGTTGTTACACTGGCTACCTAGGGTTTTGTTCCTCCTTTTTGGTGTAAATGTCAACTTTTTACCTTAATAAACCCCGGGTTTCATGCCCCTCTCGTGCTGAAAACACTCCTACACGGTACAAGAGTCCCAAATTTGGCTTCCCGGGCCTGGGCTCGCGAAAATTCACAAGTTGGCGCGCCAAGTCGGGACTTGGCGCGCGCCAACTGGGAAGTTGGCGCGCACCAAGTCCGGACTTGGCGCGCCAACTTGCGACTTGGCGCGCGCCAAATGTCCCCCCACCGATCAAACCATCGACTTGCATACCATTGTTGTCACTGGAAATTCCGTACAAATTCCGTCCTCACGCTCATACTCCAAGTTGCCTTGCCTTCGGAACCTCCCATAAAGACCAAGAACACAAAACATAGAATCGCCGTATCAAACGAATGTGCAACTGCAAATGTTGTTGTCTTCGATATCAACCCCCGAGTACACAATTGTCCTTAATCCCAAATATATACCATCCGTATTGCGCATGCACTAATCACAAAACGGAACGCCTAACAAAAAAAAAACCATAAATAAGCACGAACCAAGAAAAACAAGTTTTGGCCTCTCTATATGATTGTGGCAAGTGTGAGTGGACCACGTCCCATCTTAGGACCCCAATGCGGATGGGGCTCGGCCATTCAACATCCCCCGTCCTGTTGACACATTTTTTCCTATTTATAAAATGCCTGCACTGGGGCATCTCCATGCATGCTTGCCGACGTTAGCTGGACACGGGGACGCTACAACACAATGCAACGGGAATTGTGTTGGTGATTGTGCAACTGGACAACTAGGTCCAGATTCCCACACGAGCAAACGACCCAAAATCCCATCCCAATGCATGATGTGCCTTGTTTAAAGAAAAGGAAATTTTACCACACACTCCATGGATCGGTGATATCATCTTGAGATCTTGAGAGCAAGGGCGGTGAGGCAAACATGCATGTACAAAGCAACAGTGGCAGGCTCGGTAGCCGGCTAGGTGGCCGGCTGGGCGGCTGGGTGGCTGGCTGGCTGGCCGGCCGAAACCCCCCCCCCCCCATGTGTTGTGGTGCACTGGGACCTGATGGAAAAGGCTACCTTGTTGCACCCAAACTTGTAAACACCCAAAAGGTGTCTTGTAGTACCCATGGGCGGTTTTAAGGGGTCATGTGTCCTAAGGGGGCCCAAATGACCTATAGGGACTCTGCTTCCCAACCTTGTACTCCATTGTTAACCATTTTCAAAAATGGGTACAACCCCTTGTTGCACCCTTGTTGCACCCCTGGTTGCGCAACAACCCCCCCTTGTTGCACCCCTTTTTGCACCCCCTTATCGCGCGATAACCCCCCTTTGTTGCATCCCTTGTTGCACCCCTTGTTGCACCCTATGAAGCATGCACAAGACAACCACTTTGTGACATCTCTTGTCTACCGCAACCTGCGACGTCCTAGTAGGATTTCTGCTTTGTCTCTCTCCTCTGCCTCCTGTACCTTCCGTGCAAGCAACCCCATGTCAAGGTTATTCATATTTACAACATGGCCCATGGAGAGCCTAGATAACCTTGGCTTTAAGAGAGCCCATCCCTTACAACTGTTGTGTAGGTCCCTCTTGAAAGGGCTATTCCTTTTTTCACTTGGGATGCTTGAAAATATATATATATATATTCCTATATGCCTGTGCAAAATAAGGTGAGTGAGCACATGTCCAATGGACCCACGTGCTCACCTTCCACCCTAAGTCCCCCCATGCCTCGCGGAAGCGGTCCACCGCATTAGTGTACATGGCAACATCACTATTTGTAAAAAATTCTTTTTGCCTCCAAAACCTATGGATATGTGCAAACTGGTGCAAGAGGGTACGAAGGACCACCCATACCAAAGGCCCAGCAGGGGTCTCCACATTCCCCATACGTGCCTTGGCAATGGTGACAATGTTGTCTGCCCATTGGGGGTTGGCCATGAAGGCATTGGCACTTGTAAGGTCAAAACTTCCCTCGTTGGCCCGCCTTGGTGCAATCCTCTCTGCCTCTGGGATCCCCTTGCAAAATTCTTTGATCTCGTGCATCTCCCCGTCTAGCTCACGCACCCCAACATGGATCCCTCTTTGGTGGAACTCCCCCCTTAGCCTTTTCACGAGGATGCAAAGGATTCTACATGTTGCATGCACGTAGTCACCTATTCTCCCCCCGGTTGCGATGCACCTGAGGTAAGCACCCCATCTCACCCCCCCCTTCATGTCTCCTACAAAAAATGCTAGGCTATTATCTTCCTCACAAATCCAACACTTGGATTTGGAGGAGGGGTTCCCGGCATGCATATTGTTCCCATCCCCCGTGATGACACACTTGAACCCTAGTGTTTTCCCTTCCCACACAATGTCACAGTTGTGACACAAATCCTGCACCTGACCATTGAGGTCATGTGCCTTGTCCATGGCTAGCATGAAATGTGTGTCATCGCCCCCCCCCATGGCCCACCAAATTGGCCATAGGTTAGGGGCCCCTGCATCACTTGGTTGTTGCCAACAGTGGACAGAAATGTCACACCGAGTTGCTGATGCTTTCCATAAAGGGGTGGCATCGGCCGACAACACCACAATGATGTCTGGGCCATGGGTCTTAAATGTTTTGGCAGCTTGCGACAAACTAATTTGGTGGTTGACAACCTCAGCAAGCTTGTTGCTCGCTAAGGCCCGAGGTGCACCTGTCTCAGACACAACAGCCCTAATGGTACACCAATAAGGTGTGTGCTGTTGTCGTGCTGCGTTCAAATCTTGTTCCCTATAAGCCCTTGGCAACCTATACATTTGCCCGATACTTAAACGCATTCCACGGACTAGTCTGACAACCCTTAAGGCCTCCTTCTCTTCCACTGTGGCATTACTGTCATCCTTCACACTGGCGCACCCCCCACTGAGATGTACAACTCCTTGATATGTCATCCGAACTTGTACTTCTCCGTCTTGTAATAGTGACCTAAGAATCTGCTCAGCCATTTTCAAACGTTTCTGTTGTTGCTTCCGGGAGACTTTCTTCAGTGGCTGCATGCGTAAGCCTTCGAGGCTTGAACAGCACTTCTGGACGGCAGTTGATGCCGTGACTTTCATTTTAAAAAATGCTGCGATTTGGAGTAACAGTGGTGCAACAAGGGGGTGCAACAAGGTACCTTATCGCGCACCTTGTTGCACCCCTTATCGCGCAAACACAAAAGGTCCCATTAGCATCATTGTCATGACAATTGGCAATTGCAAACAGGGCAAAGACAAAGGTCAACTGGCAATTAGTTGCAATCAGGTGATCCGCAGTGCCACTCGCCGCAAGGCTGTCCACAAGGTGCAAACCCACGTGCCATAAGTTCCTCACGCTCCTGTAATGAGGCTCTGCTTACATCTGCACCATTGTACAAAACAATGGACCACCTGTCTCCTTCCCAATCCCACGGCCTGTGTAGGGCCCCGCTGTTGAAAACCAACCCTTTGCGCGCGGAGCACACAACCCCTTGGACCTCTCGACCCAAGTGGTTCACCACTTGCACCACTGTAACCTCTCTAGTGGTCTTACATTTGGGTGCCCACAGCTTGCCACCACACTCCATCCACAACCCACCACCACGGAAGTCACCAAGTTCAACCACAGCACTGAGAGGTGTGCCATCACGTGGGTGTGAATGAGGTACCATGGGCTGCTGACCCGTGTAGTGTGCCACTTGCACAGTGCACCAATGAAATCAACTTGGGAGGGTGGCCAAAGCCCATGCACGCACCAAATGCAAAAAATGAATGGCATTTGGCTTCAATGTTGCCTTTAGCATGCGGGCCTCCTGCCATGTGGGCCCAATTTGGCCCCACCCGAATTGTGCACTGTGGACTGGGGCACCAAACTTCTCCCCTCCCTTTAATTGCAAGGCCCGTGCAAACTGTAGCAACTCCTCCTCACTGTGTACCCTTCGTGAACGGCCGTTAAGTGGCCGTTTGAATAATTGCGTGAATTTCACGTGAATTTACCCAAATTTTGAGGTTTGTGGGGGAAAATGCCATGATATTGGTTCTTTCCGAGGGATTTGAGGGGCCAAAATTACTCCCCTAGCTTCGTTACGCAACATCCAATGAAGGTCCCGCCCCAAAAGCATCCATCATGTCCGAAGCTTGCCCAAAACAAGAGGTGCCGAAACCCGGCAAGCATGTAGCCGATTCACGGCCGTGAATTGACGTGAATTCGTACGAAATTCGTACGAAATTCGCACGAATTTCTTACGAATTTCGTACGAGTTCACGTGAATTCCCGTGAATTCATACAAATTTCACCCTTGTGCAACCCCTCATTTGTCCAAACACCCGGGGTACCTCCCCCCCAAACACCCCTGCAGGCACCCTGGCTACAGGCAACATGTGCACATGTGTGTGGGTGTGCCTTTGTGTGGGGTGTGTGGGTTTGTGTGGGTTTGTGTATGGTTGTATGGTTGGGTTTGCATGTGGGTGGATGTGTGACTTCCTGTTTGTTTCTACGTGCGGGCGTGCGTCTGTGTGTTGGTGTGTGTGAGGATGTGGGGGCCACCCGACCACATACGCACACAAACCCGTCCCAAACCTCACACCAACACCCACACACCCACACACACAACCACGGACCCATGGATACACACCCACATACAAACACGCACCCACGCGCACAAACCAATCAACACACACACACACACACACACACACAGACACAGCCACAATGATCCCGCCCCACACACCTAACCACGACACATCAACTATGCAGGTGTGTGTGCGTATGTGTGGCTGGGCAGTGTTTGGGTTTGGGTGGGGTGGCAGGGCGGTTTGATTCCACTAATGGCATGTGGGTGTGTGTGGGGGGGGGGGGTACATGTGCGACTGTCTGTGAGGATGTGAGGAGCACCAAACCATGCACATATACGCACAAGCCTTACACACACACACGCACACCCTTCCCGCACCTCACACCAAGACGCGCGCACACACAAACACACACAACCACACACCCAACTACACATGGACACACTGACCCACATACACGCATCCGCACAAACCATACACACACACACACACACAGAATCACCCCCCTAAACATTTAACCGTGACACATCCACTGTCCAGGTACGTATGAGGGTGTGTGGGCGGGCAGTGTGTGGGTATGGGTCGAGTGGGGGGCTGTTTGCTTTCATTGAGGGTATGTGTGTGTTTGTGCATGGGTGTGTGTGTGTGTCTGTGTGGGGGGGGGGTGTATGACTGTCTTTTTGGTTAGGGGTGTGGGCGTGCGCCTGTGTGTGTGGGGCGGGTGAGGATGTGAGGAGCACCAAACCAGATATACGCACAAACCAGACACACACACACACACACACACACACACACACGGATACAGACACACCCTTCCTGCACCTCACACCAACACGCGCATACAAACAAACACACACAACCGGACACCCAACTACACATGGACACAACGACCCACCCACCCACACACACACACACACATCCGCAGAAACCCATCCACACACACAGGCAGACACACATACACACACACACACACACAGACCCCCCCCCCTAAACATCTAACCGTGGCACATCCACTGTCCAGGTACGTATGAGGGTGTGTGAGCGGGCAGTGTGTGGGTGTGGGTCGAGTGCATGGGGGGCTGTTTGCTTTCATTGAGGGTATGTGTGTGTTTGTGCATGGGTGTGTGTGTGTGTCTGTGTGTGTGTGTGTTTGTGTGTGTGTGTGTGTACCGGGGGGGGGGGGCAGGTACAGGGAAATCTGTGTGGGTGTGGGGACTTCGTTATTGCATAGGTGGTGTTGGTGTGGCTCTTCTGCCAGTGTCCTGCAAAAATGGTACGGAATTCGCACAAATTTCGCACGAAATTCGTACGAAATTCGTGCGAAATTCGTACGAAATTATGCGAATTTTGTACGAATTTCGTGCGAATTTCGTACGAAGTTCGTCCCCAAAGTGTACCGTGAATGTGGTTGTTACGAATTTCGTACGAAATTCGCACGAATTTCGTACGAATTTCGCACGAATTTCGTACAAATTTCGACCAATTTGCATGAATTTGTATCATCTTTTTGCAGAACAAACACACTCAGCCCATAGCACACAGCACAGCAACACAACAACCACACAGAAGAACAACACAGTCACCCCATATCACACAGCACAGCAACACAACAACAACACAGAAGAACAACACAGTCAGGTCATCAGCAACAGTCACCAATGAGAAGCAGCAGACAGACGAAGCACAACAAGCAGCAAGCAAAACAATGGTAGCAACACAGCCGAAAAGCAGGCATTACACACACATCATGACAATCAGCAGCAACAAACACAAACGACAGACAGTCAGAAAAATAAAAACAGCACAAAAGTATTGTCCCACATGATTCAACAACAGGCGGCCACCCATCCAACCATGCACACCCACTCATAGCACACAGCACAGCAACACAACAACAACACAGAAGAACAACACACTCAGGTCATCAGCAACAGTCACCAGTGGGGAGCAGCAGACAGACGAAGCACAACAAGCAGCAAGCAAAACAGCGATACCAACGCAGTCGAAAAGCAGGCATTAAACACACATAATGACATTCAGCAGCAACAAACACAAACGACGCACAGTCACAAACTACAAACAACACAAAAGTATTGTCCCACATGATTCAACAAAACCACCCAAGAACCTAAGAACCACCAATGCATGCACATATCACCCAGGCACGCACACACCATGCACCCACGCCCACACAAACAACAACGCCTCCAACCAGGCACACCCACACACACACAAAAATGACACAAATTCATGCAAATTGTTTGAACTTCGTACCAATTTCGTACCAAATTCGTAACAACCACATTCACGGTACGTATTGAGGGACAAAACTCGTACGAAATTCGTACGAAATTGGCACGAATTTCGTACGAATTTCGTGCGAACTTGGTACGAATCTCGCACCATTTTTGCAGGACACTGGCAGAAGAGCCACACCAACACCACCTATGCATGTACCGGAGTCCCCACACCCACACGCATTTCCCTATACCTGCCCCCCCGGCACCCACACACACATACAGTGCAGCAATGTACACACACACACACACCGCACAGACACACACACACACACATACACACACACACACACACACACACACACACACACGGCGTGAGGTGACCAAAGAACCAAGCACACACATTTCCCGATACCTGCCCCCCCGGCACACACACACACACACACACACACACACACACACACACACACACACACACACACACACACACACACACACACACACACACACACACACACACACACACAAATACACACACACACACATACACACACACACACACACACACACACACCCATACAAACCCCTACACAAACACACAAACCCAAACACAAACACAAACATACCTGTTTGCTTTCATATCAGCAGAGGCTACATCCCATCTGTATAGGCAATCCTGAAACAGCAATGCTGTCCCTGTTCAACATTGAAAAGTGTACAAGAAGAGGCCTCTCAATACCCCACAATCTGTGCTCCCAATCACCCCTTCTACAGAATGCTCGTGCTGGATCCTGCAGAGCCAGGCCGTGCCGCGACGCGATGCGGCTGACTGTGGTGAGAAGCCAGGCAACACCATTGGGAAGCGACTCAATACACAAAACCTGTGAAGAGAAAAAGGATACCCTCCCTAACCTTAACCGCACTGCAACAAGCAAGACACCCTCATAACCCCACACCCAGACACTCAGGGGCTGTAAGTGGGGGGTCTCCTTGCCCCCCCCCCCCTCCCAACCCTAGACGTGGTTCATTACGCTCCTATGGTTTGACCCAATGGACCCCCCCACCCCACCCTCATGCATCTACTAGCAACTATCACCTTTGCCCTTCCCAACAACTGTGTGAGCAAGGCAACAATGGTTCGACCCCAATGGACCCCCCACCACTGCATCCACTATCACCTATAACCTATGCCCTTCCCAACAAATTTGTGAGCAACGCAACAAAGATTAAGAAAGGTAATGAGTAATGTTTTGATTTGATCTACAAAACAAATTGTTCAATATCCGATTTGTGCAACAAATAGCAGTGACAAGACAAAATTGGGGCCGATTCGTACGAAATCGCACGAAATTCGCACGAAATTCGTACGAAATTCGTACCAATTCGTACGAAATTCGTGCGAATTTCACATTCTCGTGAATCTTTGAATCTAGCGTGAATTTCTGCGTGAATTTGGGTGCGTGAATTTCACATTCACGCCAATCTCACCAAATGTGTTGAACCATGCGGCCACTTCAAAACTGTAAATTGCACACATTCGTTGGATCTTACTTTGGGCGAAGATAGCACGACAAAAGCACACGATAGCACCAAGTTACGAGCAAAACACAGCAAAATTGGGTGAAATTCACGGTACCGTGAATCTCGGATTCGAACGGCCGGTTCACGAAGGGTACATGGGGGTGGCATGCAACTCAGGACCCCTTAGGAGTCACTCCTGAGAAGAAGGAGGCTTAGATGGACTGGCAGGCCAAGGAGTTGAAGGCCTGGGCTGCCTTCGGGGCGTGGTGAGTTCAGCTGTTGACGCACGGGGGCTGTGCACATGGGTTCCCAAGGCTGCATTCAAATACTCCTGAAGGTTAGCCATGTCTACCTCCAAACTCTCCACTCGCTCTCGCAAAAAATCTCTCTCACCTCTGAGCCGTGCAACCTCAGCACTACTTGTTGTCAATTTGTCCTGCGTTTCCTTGGAGGTTGCCTCTGCCTTTTCCTTTGCCTCCCGCAGCCTGGCTTGCTCAGCAAGGGCCAACTCCAGTTGGTCCTCCATTTTTTTTGTTTTCTCCTCTTGTCTCTTCAACCGAGCTGGAACCTCACTCCGCCTCTCCTCCCTCAGTGCAGCTGCAACAACTGATGTTGCTTGGGATGTCACTGCATCCTTCACACTTGCAAGCACCCCAGATGCGAAATCCTCAGTGAGTGCACCTACAATATTGTGCACGCCCGTGGCACTGAGGGTGACAGGACCAGCACTGCCAGGAACACTGCCTGCTGCTGCTGCTGCTGCTGCCTGCCTGCTGCTGGCGTTCCTCCCTTCTTGCCCTCGGGCTTTGGCTTTTTTGGGCCCTTACCCTTGAGGTCACTGGGCTGCCCACGCTTTCTCTGGGCAAGGGGGGTGGCATCACTGTCTGAACTCTCATCCACATTAACCTCTTGTTTCGTGATACCACGACCATATCTGGGGGCATTGGAGGTTTCCCATTCCTTCATCCAGTCTGATCCTCAATCCTCAACATATGGAGGCAAGTCATCCCCCCTAAAAGCGCGAATTTGCGCAATGCATGGTGCGTGACCCAACGGAAGCTGTCTTCAGTGGGGATCAGGCACTTGAACTGATTCTTACGCCCCCCCTCATAGTAAGAAACATAGCACAACACAGCCACCCCGAAATCAGTCTTTTCATCTGAGGTCCAAAGGCTACAAACGACGGGGAGGGTGAATGCCCTCACAGTTTCCACCCCCCCCTGGCGGACTTTCAGCCTAAATGACCGACACCAATGTGTCTTT
The DNA here is from genome assembly GCA_964036045.1 of Eutreptiella sp. 'Long Island Sound 2002'. Taxonomy (NCBI): domain Eukaryota; phylum Euglenozoa; class Euglenophyceae; order Eutreptiales; family Eutreptiaceae; genus Eutreptiella; species Eutreptiella sp. 'Long Island Sound 2002'. The sequence continues at coordinate 3,144 of CAXIWF010001625.1, read as the reverse complement.
GTGGTGGCGGCCTGCCCAGGGAGGGTTACCTCAATCCCAAACCCTGTAGCCTCAAACACTGCTGGGAGGCCTGGCAGGAACCACTCCTCCCCCACTCCAGTAAAGGCCTCAGCAGCAGGCGCCACATGTCCAACCTTGGACCCAGCGACATCTGGTGCTTCAGGTGCTTGCACAAGGTCCAAACAGGGCCATTGGACTACAGTCACCTGAGAAGATAACAACAGATGGGTGAATATGGGAGTATGGGTGCAGCAACGAATAAAGAATGCAACGGGTGCCAGCGGACACAGCAGAATTAAATGGAATGCAATCAAATGATGCAATGTACCAAGCGCAACAAGGTACCTTATCGCGCGATAAGGTGCGCGATAAGGTACCTTGTTGCACCCCTTGTTGCACATTGAAGAACACCACATTGCAAGCCCCATAGCAGAAACCTTATGGCATGTGCACCAGTACGTGTCCTCAACAATCTTCCCCGACTAGTCCACCGCTTCAACCGTTGCACCGGCGCGCAGCAGGATTGACATATCGACCATTTTGTGTTCCGTGGGGACCATGTACCAATCAAACACCTCTGCTTTCTCTTTGCCACCACCCTCCTTGTCACCACCCATTGCAAACCCCCCCCACCTCCCATGTCGCAACACCAACACCGTTCCAGCATCAGCACGGATCAGGTGAGAATCCTCGGGGGTGGGGGTGCCAATTTCACCACCTCCATGCATCGCTTCCCAACAAGGACAGTCCAACTCATCACGTGCCTTGTGCACCCTGGGCTTCTGAGGGTGCCACATGAGATGAACACTTGTAGTGCCCACAGCGAAAAAACATGTGTATGGGAAATCCACAGAAACAGAGCCATTATTACTGTCTGGCATCGCGACATCCGCAGAGGAGGACGGTACATCCTGGGCAGTCACAGGAGCATCACATGATGCACACATCTGGGTCTTGTGTGTGGGGCACAAAACCTTTTTTTTACACCCATAACAAATGGAGGTAGGGCGTTTTCTGCATGACTTGACACCACAGTGGGCAACATCGGGAGCATCTAATGTCATGGAAGGGTCCTCTGCCCAAAACGGTGGGTTAATACCTTCCGTGAGACTTTTGGGCAGGGCAGCGGTAGACAGAAGCATGAAACCCACCCACCGTACATTCCTTCTCTGTGAGATTTCATCAACCGGCGGCACACCCTGGGGCAAGCCACCACCACGATCAATGGAACACACATTCAACACAAATGCGTCTCGCAAACCAGCATCCATCTCCCTGACAACCCAAGGAACAGGAAAGCCCACCGATGAACCATGTATCCACTGGTTTCCATTAAGTTGATAATTCAAAGGGAAAAAAACAGCAAATGCATGATGTCCCTCGAGGATCAGCTTGCGGGGAAAATCCCTATGCCAATGTTGAGCAGCACCAAGTGCACCAACATAGGCAACAATCTCAATATTCAAGGGCAGGCCTGTTTCGGTCTGAATGTCATGGTGCAAATCTGTCGTGACATTCTCAAGGTGTGGAAAGTCATGATAATCCTGACCCCATTCATTGATAGGGATGCTATGATGCTTTCCAAAAAACTGCACCCTGTCATAAGAATCAAACTTCCTTCCAATAGAAGGAAACTTTTCGTTAAAAATTGGTTTGCCTTGGAGCGGATCGAGGGTAGCCACCTCAGTTTGTAATTTGTACAATGAGGGACTCAAAGTTGCACGCAAAACACTGTGCTCCAAGCGAACAAGGTCTGGGAGTGATTCATTGAATACCACCCACTCAGGGTACTCAATTGGTTCGTCACCAGAACCAATGAGTGGATCTGCACTATGCAATGGCCATGCAACAACAGTGGCGGAAGTATAAAAAAACGGGGTGGTGAAACCATAGTATGGGTCGGCCCAGGCCGTGGACCCATTTGAAGGCAGAGAAAAAACCAGCAAAACAGAGGCACAGTCCTTCACCTCATTGACAAAAACTCGCTCGTGATGTATCACGGGGACCTCTTCCTTTTTTGCCCTTTGGGCAGAAAATTGGCACCCGGCTTTTCTTTTCCCACCTTCATCGAGGTCCTGGAAAAGGGGGGTGATGAAGTTGGTGACCCGTGTTCCAACCTTCGCGCTCACCTTGCTTCGAAAAACAGACACCAGGGCATCAGTGTCGGCATTCACCAAATCAAGGGTGCAACCCATAAGGTTGGGGTTCGCATCCATAATGGGGTAGATCATGTCACTGAGACACGACCCAGTGACCTCTCCAAAAACCTGTCATGACACACGGATGTGGGCAAAAGTGGTGGTTGCATCGAATGTTAGCTGCTCATCCGATGCCCTTGCCGTGGCAGCTTGCAACACCAGCCCCGGTCCCACCAGACTTCGGGTCCCGAAAACCCGCCGATGTTGTTCCACCCAATCCCCAATGCACACTCCGGCTGCACCCAAAGCCTCCATGACCACCGGCAAGTCCCCACGGACACAAGAGAAGGTCTGAGAACAAAGGAAGAGGGAAAAGTGCAATGGAAACCTACTAATACAACGGAAAAGGGGGCGCGACAAGGGGGTGCAACAAGGGGTGCAATAAGGGGGTTATCGCGCGATAAGGGTGCGCGATAAGGGCGCGATAAGGGGTGTTATCGCGCGACAAGGGGCGCGACAAGGGGCGCGACAAGGGCGCAACAAGGGCGCAACAAGGGTGCGACAAGGGTAGTTCGGCACAGGTGAATTATAGGTTTCTGCTGCTGGCACTTGTATTTCTTATTAAAAACAACATTTAAAATAACAGATTCACCAGATTTAGCAGAAATTAAATTATGGTTTGGCGCCAAATGCGCTTTCAATTCACGACCCTTTTCCATTAGCGCCTGTCGCGCGACGGTGACGGTATGCAGACTGCGGCCCTAGCAGACTCCGAAAGACTGCGCACGAACAGGCGACACGCGCATTTACGACAACCGAAAAAACGACTGCAACTGATCTACTGCAACTGATCTTCTGCTAAAAGGCGACAAGGATGTTTTGAACCGTTCTGCAGCCCAAATTTATAAAATAATTGCATTATTTTATCGCCAGATAAGGGAACGATACCTTACTGGTAACAAGGCTACTCCTGCTGATTTTCAAGTCCCTCCAAGTGAAAATCCAC
>CAXIWF010001624.1:0-12787 GCA_964036045.1 Eutreptiella sp. 'Long Island Sound 2002' | reverse complement strand
CGACATTGTCAGCCTGTGCAGCGCAGGGGATGGCATCTGCACGTGATAATAATGGCACAGGTACACGGGAGGAGACTCTTTGCACGACATTGTCAGCCTGTGCAGCGCGGGGGATGGCATCTGCACGTGATAATAATGGCACAGGTACACGGGAGGAGACTCTTTGCACGACATTGTCAGCCTGTGCAGCGCGGGGGATGGCATCTGCACGTGATAATAATGGCACAGGTACACGGGAGGAGACTCTTTGCACGACATTGTCAGCCTGTGCAGCGCGGGGGATGGCATCTGCACGTGATAATAATGGCACAGGTACACGGGAGGAGACTCTTTGCACGACATTGTCAGCCTGTGCAGCGCGGGGGATGGCATCTGCACGTGATAATAATGGCACAGGTACACGGGAGGAGACTCTTTGCACGACATTGTCAGCCTGTGCAGCGCGGGGGATGGCATCTGCACGTGATAATAATGGCACAGGTACACGGGAGGAGACTCTTTGCACGACATTGTCAGCCTGTGCAGCGCGGGGGATGGCATCTGCACGTGATAATAATGGCACAGGTACACGGGAGGAGACTCTTTGCACGACATTGTCAGCCTGTGCAGCGCGGGGGATGGCATCTGCACGTGATAATAATGGCACAGGTACACGGGAGGAGACTCTTTGCACGACATTGTCAGCCTGTGCAGCGCGGGGGATGGCATCTGCACGTGATAATAATGGCACAGGTACACGGGAGGAGACTCTTTGCACGACATTGTCAGCCTGTGCAGCGCGGGGGATGGCATCTGCACGTGATAATAATGGCACAGGTACACGGGAGGAGACTCTTTGCACGACATTGTCAGCCTGTGCAGCGCGGGGGATGGCATCTGCACGTGATAATAATGGCACAGGTACACGGGAGGAGACTCTTTGCACGACATTGTCAGCCTGTGCAGCGCGGGGGATGGCATCTGCACGTGATAATAATGGCACAGGTACACGGGAGGAGACTCTTTGCACGACATTGTCAGCCTGTGCAGCGCGGGGGATGGCATCTGCACGTGATAATAATGGCACAGGTACACGGGAGGAGACTCTTTGCACGACATTGTCAGCCTGTGCAGCGCGGGGGATGGCATCTGCACGTGATAATAATGGCACAGGTACACGGGAGGAGACTCTTTGCACGACATTGTCAGCCTGTGCAGCGCGGGGGATGGCATCTGCACGTGATAATAATGGCACAGGTACACGGGAGGAGACTCTTTGCACGACATTGTCAGCCTGTGCAGCGCGGGGGATGGCATCTGCACGTGATAATAATGGCACAGGTACACGGGAGGAGACTCTTTGCACGACATTGTCAGCCTGTGCAGCGCGGGGGATGGCATCTGCACGTGATAATAATGGCACAGGTACACGGGAGGAGACTCTTTGCACGACATTGTCAGCCTGTGCAGCGCGGGGGATGGCATCTGCACGTGATAATAATGGCACAGGTACACGGGAGGAGACTCTTTGCACGACATTGTCAGCCTGTGCAGCGCGGGGGATGGCATCTGCACGTGATAATAATGGCACAGGTACACGGGAGGAGACTCTTTGCACGACATTGTCAGCCTGTGCAGCGCGGGGGATGGCATCTGCACGTGATAATAATGGCACAGGTACACGGGAGGAGACTCTTTGCACGACATTGTCAGCCTGTGCAGCGCGGGGGATGGCATCTGCACGTGATAATAATGGCACAGGTACACGGGAGGAGACTCTTTGCACGACATTGTCAGCCTGTGCAGCGCGGGGGATGGCATCTGCACGTGATAATAATGGCACAGGTACACGGGAGGAGACTCTTTGCACGACATTGTCAGCCTGTGCAGCGCGGGGGATGGCATCTGCACGTGATAATAATGGCACAGGTACACGGGAGGAGACTCTTTGCACGACATTGTCAGCCTGTGCAGCGCGGGGGATGGCATCTGCACGTGATAATAATGGCACAGGTACACGGGAGGAGACTCTTTGCACGACATTGTCAGCCTGTGCAGCGCGGGGGATGGCATCTGCACGTGATAATAATGGCACAGGTACACGGGAGGAGACTCTTTGCACGACATTGTCAGCCTGTGCAGCGCGGGGGATGGCATCTGCACGTGATAATAATGGCACAGGTACACGGGAGGAGACTCTTTGCACGACATTGTCAGCCTGTGCAGCGCGGGGGATGGCATCTGCACGTGATAATAATGGCACAGGTACACGGGAGGAGACTCTTTGCACGACATTGTCAGCCTGTGCAGCGCGGGGGATGGCATCTGCACGTGATAATAATGGCACAGGTACACGGGAGGAGACTCTTTGCACGACATTGTCAGCCTGTGCAGCGCGGGGGATGGCATCTGCACGTGATAATAATGGCACAGGTACACGGGAGGAGACTCTTTGCACGACATTGTCAGCCTGTGCAGCGCGGGGGATGGCATCTGCACGTGATAATAATGGCACAGGTACACGGGAGGAGACTCTTTGCACGACATTGTCAGCCTGTGCAGCGCGGGGGATGGCATCTGCACGTGATAATAATGGCACAGGTACACGGGAGGAGACTCTTTGCACGACATTGTCAGCCTGTGCAGCGCGGGGGATGGCATCTGCACGTGATAATAATGGCACAGGTACACGGGAGGAGACTCTTTGCACGACATTGTCAGCCTGTGCAGCGCGGGGGATGGCATCTGCACGTGATAATAATGGCACAGGTACACGGGAGGAGACTCTTTGCACGACATTGTCAGCCTGTGCAGCGCGGGGGATGGCATCTGCACGTGATAATAATGGCACAGGTACACGGGAGGAGACTCTTTGCACGACATTGTCAGCCTGTGCAGCGCGGGGGATGGCATCTGCACGTGATAATAATGGCACAGGTACACGGGAGGAGACTCTTTGCACGACATTGTCAGCCTGTGCAGCGCGGGGGATGGCATCTGCACGTGATAATAATGGCACAGGTACACGGGAGGAGACTCTTTGCACGACATTGTCAGCCTGTGCAGCGCGGGGGATGGCATCTGCACGTGATAATAATGGCACAGGTACACGGGAGGAGACTCTTTGCACGACATTGTCAGCCTGTGCAGCGCGGGGGATGGCATCTGCACGTGATAATAATGGCACAGGTACACGGGAGGAGACTCTTTGCACGACATTGTCAGCCTGTGCAGCGCGGGGGATGGCATCTGCACGTGATAATAATGGCACAGGTACACGGGAGGAGACTCTTTGCACGACATTGTCAGCCTGTGCAGCGCGGGGGATGGCATCTGCACGTGATAATAATGGCACAGGTACACGGGAGGAGACTCTTTGCACGACATTGTCAGCCTGTGCAGCGCGGGGGATGGCATCTGCACGTGATAATAATGGCACAGGTACACGGGAGGAGACTCTTTGCACGACATTGTCAGCCTGTGCAGCGCGGGGGATGGCATCTGCACGTGATAATAATGGCACAGGTACACGGGAGGAGACTCTTTGCACGACATTGTCAGCCTGTGCAGCGCGGGGGATGGCATCTGCACGTGATAATAATGGCACAGGTACACGGGAGGAGACTCTTTGCACGACATTGTCAGCCTGTGCAGCGCGGGGGATGGCATCTGCACGTGATAATAATGGCACAGGTACACGGGAGGAGACTCTTTGCACGACATTGTCAGCCTGTGCAGCGCGGGGGATGGCATCTGCACGTGATAATAATGGCACAGGTACACGGGAGGAGACTCTTTGCACGACATTGTCAGCCTGTGCAGCGCGGGGGATGGCATCTGCACGTGATAATAATGGCACAGGTACACGGGAGGAGACTCTTTGCACGACATTGTCAGCCTGTGCAGCGCGGGGGATGGCATCTGCACGTGATAATAATGGCACAGGTACACGGGAGGAGACTCTTTGCACGACATTGTCAGCCTGTGCAGCGCGGGGGATGGCATCTGCACGTGATAATAATGGCACAGGTACACGGGAGGAGACTCTTTGCACGACATTGTCAGCCTGTGCAGCGCGGGGGATGGCATCTGCACGTGATAATAATGGCACAGGTACACGGGAGGAGACTCTTTGCACGACATTGTCAGCCTGTGCAGCGCGGGGGATGGCATCTGCACGTGATAATAATGGCACAGGTACACGGGAGGAGACTCTTTGCACGACATTGTCAGCCTGTGCAGCGCGGGGGATGGCATCTGCACGTGATAATAATGGCACAGGTACACGGGAGGAGACTCTTTGCACGACATTGTCAGCCTGTGCAGCGCGGGGGATGGCATCTGCACGTGATAATAATGGCACAGGTACACGGGAGGAGACTCTTTGCACGACATTGTCAGCCTGTGCAGCGCGGGGGATGGCATCTGCACGTGATAATAATGGCACAGGTACACGGGAGGAGACTCTTTGCACGACATTGTCAGCCTGTGCAGCGCGGGGGATGGCATCTGCACGTGATAATAATGGCACAGGTACACGGGAGGAGACTCTTTGCACGACATTGTCAGCCTGTGCAGCGCGGGGGATGGCATCTGCACGTGATAATAATGGCACAGGTACACGGGAGGAGACTCTTTGCACGACATTGTCAGCCTGTGCAGCGCGGGGGATGGCATCTGCACGTGATAATAATGGCACAGGTACACGGGAGGAGACTCTTTGCACGACATTGTCAGCCTGTGCAGCGCGGGGGATGGCATCTGCACGTGATAATAATGGCACAGGTACACGGGAGGAGACTCTTTGCACGACATTGTCAGCCTGTGCAGCGCGGGGGATGGCATCTGCACGTGATAATAATGGCACAGGTACACGGGAGGAGACTCTTTGCACGACATTGTCAGCCTGTGCAGCGCGGGGGATGGCATCTGCACGTGATAATAATGGCACAGGTACACGGGAGGAGACTCTTTGCACGACATTGTCAGCCTGTGCAGCGCGGGGGATGGCATCTGCACGTGATAATAATGGCACAGGTACACGGGAGGAGACTCTTTGCACGACATTGTCAGCCTGTGCAGCGCGGGGGATGGCATCTGCACGTGATAATAATGGCACAGGTACACGGGAGGAGACTCTTTGCACGACATTGTCAGCCTGTGCAGCGCGGGGGATGGCATCTGCACGTGATAATAATGGCACAGGTACACGGGAGGAGACTCTTTGCACGACATTGTCAGCCTGTGCAGCGCGGGGGATGGCATCTGCACGTGATAATAATGGCACAGGTACACGGGAGGAGACTCTTTGCACGACATTGTCAGCCTGTGCAGCGCGGGGGATGGCATCTGCACGTGATAATAATGGCACAGGTACACGGGAGGAGACTCTTTGCACGACATTGTCAGCCTGTGCAGCGCGGGGGATGGCATCTGCACGTGATAATAATGGCACAGGTACACGGGAGGAGACTCTTTGCACGACATTGTCAGCCTGTGCAGCGCGGGGGATGGCATCTGCACGTGATAATAATGGCACAGGTACACGGGAGGAGACTCTTTGCACGACATTGTCAGCCTGTGCAGCGCGGGGGATGGCATCTGCACGTGATAATAATGGCACAGGTACACGGGAGGAGACTCTTTGCACGACATTGTCAGCCTGTGCAGCGCGGGGGATGGCATCTGCACGTGATAATAATGGCACAGGTACACGGGAGGAGACTCTTTGCACGACATTGTCAGCCTGTGCAGCGCGGGGGATGGCATCTGCACGTGATAATAATGGCACAGGTACACGGGAGGAGACTCTTTGCACGACATTGTCAGCCTGTGCAGCGCGGGGGATGGCATCTGCACGTGATAATAATGGCACAGGTACACGGGAGGAGACTCTTTGCACGACATTGTCAGCCTGTGCAGCGCGGGGGATGGCATCTGCACGTGATAATAATGGCACAGGTACACGGGAGGAGACTCTTTGCACGACATTGTCAGCCTGTGCAGCGCGGGGGATGGCATCTGCACGTGATAATAATGGCACAGGTACACGGGAGGAGACTCTTTGCACGACATTGTCAGCCTGTGCAGCGCGGGGGATGGCATCTGCACGTGATAATAATGGCACAGGTACACGGGAGGAGACTCTTTGCACGACATTGTCAGCCTGTGCAGCGCGGGGGATGGCATCTGCACGTGATAATAATGGCACAGGTACACGGGAGGAGACTCTTTGCACGACATTGTCAGCCTGTGCAGCGCGGGGGATGGCATCTGCACGTGATAATAATGGCACAGGTACACGGGAGGAGACTCTTTGCACGACATTGTCAGCCTGTGCAGCGCGGGGGATGGCATCTGCACGTGATAATAATGGCACAGGTACACGGGAGGAGACTCTTTGCACGACATTGTCAGCCTGTGCAGCGCGGGGGATGGCATCTGCACGTGATAATAATGGCACAGGTACACGGGAGGAGACTCTTTGCACGACATTGTCAGCCTGTGCAGCGCGGGGGATGGCATCTGCACGTGATAATAATGGCACAGGTACACGGGAGGAGACTCTTTGCACGACATTGTCAGCCTGTGCAGCGCGGGGGATGGCATCTGCACGTGATAATAATGGCACAGGTACACGGGAGGAGACTCTTTGCACGACATTGTCAGCCTGTGCAGCGCGGGGGATGGCATCTGCACGTGATAATAATGGCACAGGTACACGGGAGGAGACTCTTTGCACGACATTGTCAGCCTGTGCAGCGCGGGGGATGGCATCTGCACGTGATAATAATGGCACAGGTACACGGGAGGAGACTCTTTGCACGACATTGTCAGCCTGTGCAGCGCGGGGGATGGCATCTGCACGTGATAATAATGGCACAGGTACACGGGAGGAGACTCTTTGCACGACATTGTCAGCCTGTGCAGCGCGAAGGATGGCATCTGCACGTGATAATAATGGCACAGGTACACGGGAGGAGACTCTTTGCACGACATTGTCAGCCTGTGCAGCGCGGGGGATGGCATCTGCACGTGATAATAATGGCACAGGTACACGGGAGGAGACTCTTTGCACGACATTGTCAGCCTGTGCAGCGCGGGGGATGGCATCTGCACGTGATAATAATGGCACAGGTACACGGGAGGAGACTCTTTGCACGACATTGTCAGCCTGTGCAGCGCGGGGGATGGCATCTGCACGTGATAATAATGGCACAGGTACACGGGAGGAGACTCTTTGCACGACATTGTCAGCCTGTGCAGCGCGGGGGATGGCATCTGCACGTGATAATAATGGCACAGGTACACGGGAGGAGACTCTTTGCACGACATTGTCAGCCTGTGCAGCGCGGGGGATGGCATCTGCACGTGATAATAATGGCACAGGTACACGGGAGGAGACTCTTTGCACGACATTGTCAGCCTGTGCAGCGCGGGGGATGGCATCTGCACGTGATAATAATGGCACAGGTACACGGGAGGAGACTCTTTGCACGACATTGTCAGCCTGTGCAGCGCGGGGGATGGCATCTGCACGTGATAATAATGGCACAGGTACACGGGAGGAGACTCTTTGCACGACATTGTCAGCCTGTGCAGCGCGGGGGATGGCATCTGCACGTGATAATAATGGCACAGGTACACGGGAGGAGACTCTTTGCACGACATTGTCAGCCTGTGCAGCGCGGGGGATGGCATCTGCACGTGATAATAATGGCACAGGTACACGGGAGGAGACTCTTTGCACGACATTGTCAGCCTGTGCAGCGCGGGGGATGGCATCTGCACGTGATAATAATGGCACAGGTACACGGGAGGAGACTCTTTGCACGACATTGTCAGCCTGTGCAGCGCGGGGGATGGCATCTGCACGTGATAATAATGGCACAGGTACACGGGAGGAGACTCTTTGCACGACATTGTCAGCCTGTGCAGCGCGGGGGATGGCATCTGCACGTGATAATAATGGCACAGGTACACGGGAGGAGACTCTTTGCACGACATTGTCAGCCTGTGCAGCGCGGGGGATGGCATCTGCACGTGATAATAATGGCACAGGTACACGGGAGGAGACTCTTTGCACGACATTGTCAGCCTGTGCAGCGCGGGGGATGGCATCTGCACGTGATAATAATGGCACAGGTACACGGGAGGAGACTCTTTGCACGACATTGTCAGCCTGTGCAGCGCGGGGGATGGCATCTGCACGTGATAATAATGGCACAGGTACACGGGAGGAGACTCTTTGCACGACATTGTCAGCCTGTGCAGCGCGGGGGATGGCATCTGCACGTGATAATAATGGCACAGGTACACGGGAGGAGACTCTTTGCACGACATTGTCAGCCTGTGCAGCGCGGGGGATGGCATCTGCACGTGATAATAATGGCACAGGTACACGGGAGGAGACTCTTTGCACGACATTGTCAGCCTGTGCAGCGCGGGGGATGGCATCTGCACGTGATAATAATGGCACAGGTACACGGGAGGAGACTCTTTGCACGACATTGTCAGCCTGTGCAGCGCGGGGGATGGCATCTGCACGTGATAATAATGGCACAGGTACACGGGAGGAGACTCTTTGCACGACATTGTCAGCCTGTGCAGCGCGGGGGATGGCATCTGCACGTGATAATAATGGCACAGGTACACGGGAGGAGACTCTTTGCACGACATTGTCAGCCTGTGCAGCGCGGGGGATGGCATCTGCACGTGATAATAATGGCACAGGTACACGGGAGGAGACTCTTTGCACGACATTGTCAGCCTGTGCAGCGCGGGGGATGGCATCTGCACGTGATAATAATGGCACAGGTACACGGGAGGAGACTCTTTGCACGACATTGTCAGCCTGTGCAGCGCGGGGGATGGCATCTGCACGTGATAATAATGGCACAGGTACACGGGAGGAGACTCTTTGCACGACATTGTCAGCCTGTGCAGCGCGGGGGATGGCATCTGCACGTGATAATAATGGCACAGGTACACGGGAGGAGACTCTTTGCACGACATTGTCAGCCTGTGCAGCGCGGGGGATGGCATCTGCACGTGATAATAATGGCACAGGTACACGGGAGGAGACTCTTTGCACGACATTGTCAGCCTGTGCAGCGCGGGGGATGGCATCTGCACGTGATAATAATGGCACAGGTACACGGGAGGAGACTCTTTGCACGACATTGTCAGCCTGTGCAGCGCGGGGGATGGCATCTGCACGTGATAATAATGGCACAGGTACACGGGAGGAGACTCTTTGCACGACATTGTCAGCCTGTGCAGCGCGGGGGATGGCATCTGCACGTGATAATAATGGCACAGGTACACGGGAGGAGACTCTTTGCACGACATTGTCAGCCTGTGCAGCGCGGGGGATGGCATCTGCACGTGATAATAATGGCACAGGTACACGGGAGGAGACTCTTTGCACGACATTGTCAGCCTGTGCAGCGCGGGGGATGGCATCTGCACGTGATAATAATGGCACAGGTACACGGGAGGAGACTCTTTGCACGACATTGTCAGCCTGTGCAGCGCGGGGGATGGCATCTGCACGTGATAATAATGGCACAGGTACACGGGAGGAGACTCTTTGCACGACATTGTCAGCCTGTGCAGCGCGGGGGATGGCATCTGCACGTGATAATAATGGCACAGGTACACGGGAGGAGACTCTTTGCACGACATTGTCAGCCTGTGCAGCGCGGGGGATGGCATCTGCACGTGATAATAATGGCACAGGTACACGGGAGGAGACTCTTTGCACGACATTGTCAGCCTGTGCAGCGCGGGGGATGGCATCTGCACGTGATAATAATGGCACAGGTACACGGGAGGAGACTCTTTGCACGACATTGTCAGCCTGTGCAGCGCGGGGGATGGCATCTGCACGTGATAATAATGGCACAGGTACACGGGAGGAGACTCTTTGCACGACATTGTCAGCCTGTGCAGCGCGGGGGATGGCATCTGCACGTGATAATAATGGCACAGGTACACGGGAGGAGACTCTTTGCACGACATTGTCAGCCTGTGCAGCGCGGGGGATGGCATCTGCACGTGATAATAATGGCACAGGTACACGGGAGGAGACTCTTTGCACGACATTGTCAGCCTGTGCAGCGCGGGGGATGGCATCTGCACGTGATAATAATGGCACAGGTACACGGGAGGAGACTCTTTGCACGACATTGTCAGCCTGTGCAGCGCGGGGGATGGCATCTGCACGTGATAATAATGGCACAGGTACACGGGAGGAGACTCTTTGCACGACATTGTCAGCCTGTGCAGCGCGGGGGATGGCATCTGCACGTGATAATAATGGCACAGGTACACGGGAGGAGACTCTTTGCACGACATTGTCAGCCTGTGCAGCGCGGGGGATGGCATCTGCACGTGATAATAATGGCACAGGTACACGGGAGGAGACTCTTTGCACGACATTGTCAGCCTGTGCAGCGCGGGGGATGGCATCTGCACGTGATAATAATGGCACAGGTACACGGGAGGAGACTCTTTGCACGACATTGTCAGCCTGTGCAGCGCGGGGGATGGCATCTGCACGTGATAATAATGGCACAGGTACACGGGAGGAGACTCTTTGCACGACATTGTCAGCCTGTGCAGCGCGGGGGATGGCATCTGCACGTGATAATAATGGCACAGGTACACGGGAGGAGACTCTTTGCACGACATTGTCAGCCTGTGCAGCGCGGGGGATGGCATCTGCACGTGATAATAATGGCACAGGTACACGGGAGGAGACTCTTTGCACGACATTGTCAGCCTGTGCAGCGCGGGGGATGGCATCTGCACGTGATAATAATGGCACAGGTACACGGGAGGAGACTCTTTGCACGACATTGTCAGCCTGTGCAGCGCGGGGGATGGCATCTGCACGTGATAATAATGGCACAGGTACACGGGAGGAGACTCTTTGCACGACATTGTCAGCCTGTGCAGCGCGGGGGATGGCATCTGCACGTGATAATAATGGCACAGGTACACGGGAGGAGACTCTTTGCACGACATTGTCAGCCTGTGCAGCGCGGGGGATGGCATCTGCACGTGATAATAATGGCACAGGTACACGGGAGGAGACTCTTTGCACGACATTGTCAGCCTGTGCAGCGCGGGGGATGGCATCTGCACGTGATAATAATGGCACAGGTACACGGGAGGAGACTCTTTGCACGACATTGTCAGCCTGTGCAGCGCGGGGGATGGCATCTGCACGTGATAATAATGGCACAGGTACACGGGAGGAGACTCTTTGCACGACATTGTCAGCCTGTGCAGCGCGGGGGATGGCATCTGCACGTGATAATAATGGCACAGGTACACGGGAGGAGACTCTTTGCACGACATTGTCAGCCTGTGCAGCGCGGGGGATGGCATCTGCACGTGATAATAATGGCACAGGTACACGGGAGGAGACTCTTTGCACGACATTGTCAGCCTGTGCAGCGCGGGGGATGGCATCTGCACGTGATAATAATGGCACAGGTACACGGGAGGAGACTCTTTGCACGACATTGTCAGCCTGTGCAGCGCGGGGGATGGCATCTGCACGTGATAATAATGGCACAGGTACACGGGAGGAGACTCTTTGCACGACATTGTCAGCCTGTGCAGCGCGGGGGATGGCATCTGCACGTGATAATAATGGCACAGGTACACGGGAGGAGACTCTTTGCACGACATTGTCAGCCTGTGCAGCGCGGGGGATGGCATCTGCACGTGATAATAATGGCACAGGTACACGGGAGGAGACTCTTTGCACGACATTGTCAGCCTGTGCAGCGCGGGGGATGGCATCTGCACGTGATAATAATGGCACAGGTACACGGGAGGAGACTCTTTGCACGACATTGTCAGCCTGTGCAGCGCGGGGGATGGCATCTGCACGTGATAATAATGGCACAGGTACACGGGAGGAGACTCTTTGCACGACATTGTCAGCCTGTGCAGCGCGGGGGATGGCATCTGCACGTGATAATAATGGCACAGGTACACGGGAGGAGACTCTTTGCACGACATTGTCAGCCTGTGCAGCGCGGGGGATGGCATCTGCACGTGATAATAATGGCACAGGTACACGGGAGGAGACTCTTTGCACGACATTGTCAGCCTGTGCAGCGCGGGGGATGGCATCTGCACGTGATAATAATGGCACAGGTACACGGGAGGAGACTCTTTGCACGACATTGTCAGCCTGTGCAGCGCGGGGGATGGCATCTGCACGTGATAATAATGGCACAGGTACACGGGAGGAGACTCTTTGCACGACATTGTCAGCCTGTGCAGCGCGGGGGATGGCATCTGCACGTGATAATAATGGCACAGGTACACGGGAGGAGACTCTTTGCACGACATTGTCAGCCTGTGCAGCGCGGGGGATGGCATCTGCACGTGATAATAATGGCACAGGTACACGGGAGGAGACTCTTTGCACGACATTGTCAGCCTGTGCAGCGCGGGGGATGGCATCTGCACGTGATAATAATGGCACAGGTACACGGGAGGAGACTCTTTGCACGACATTGTCAGCCTGTGCAGCGCGGGGGATGGCATCTGCACGTGATAATAATGGCACAGGTACACGGGAGGAGACTCTTTGCACGACATTGTCAGCCTGTGCAGCGCGGGGGATGGCATCTGCACGTGATAATAATGGCACAGGTACACGGGAGGAGACTCTTTGCACGACATTGTCAGCCTGTGCAGCGCGGGGGATGGCATCTGCACGTGATAATAATGGCACAGGTACACGGGAGGAGACTCTTTGCACGACATTGTCAGCCTGTGC
>CAXIWF010001623.1:0-16401 GCA_964036045.1 Eutreptiella sp. 'Long Island Sound 2002' | reverse complement strand
TCTTCCCTGTGCCCCCCTTGTACGTGAAGCTTCAGGGCTCCAACCCACAGTACCGCGGACAGAGGCCCGGGTTTTGACATGGCCTTGCGTTGGCGGTTGGGGGAGTAACTGTCGGCGGACGGCAGTCAACTGCGGTCAATCAACGACGCGAATCAATGACCTGAAGGAAGCTGCTGCCGGATGTAGGTCTGTCAGTGTGGGAAGAGGACGGTCTTTGTTGCTCCTGTTTTGCATGGGAAATTCTGTTTTTGGGGCCGCCTCAAGGGAGTCGCACCGATTTGCATGCAAACGGGTGGGACAAGTGGACGGGGGGGGGGCTTGTGCGCAGGTGTGTCGACCGGCCGTCCCACTGCTCGCCACCGCCACCCCCCCCCCCCCTTTGGTATCCGCCCCCGTGCAGTCGGATCGCACGCTCGGTTGTATGCAGAAGGTTTGCCCCCTCCGTTGCCTCCGTGGCTATCCGGGGGGGGGGGGCAGGGGCCTGGCCGAGGGATGCGCTTGCGGGGCCACGGGCCCCAGGGGGGTTTCAAGAGCGGTTGCGGAGGCGGTTACCGGCGGTTGGAACGGCGGTTGGGAGGAGATGCCTGGCGCAGTGCTGCGTTGACTGAGTCAACAGGTGGTGGCTGTGACTTGACAGAGTCAACAACTCAATGACTGATGACTGACTTGAGTCAGTCGTCGGCGATCGTGACCGGTGACTGAGTCATGACGACTTAGTAGGATTCGAACCAAGGTCTGTTGCACGATACACCTTGAGGCGCACAGCATTGCATGGCTAGTGCAATGTAGGTCGTTTTGAATACACTTTTACATTGATGGAACCAAAGTGCTCCAAAATCCGATACCAAATATGTCAGTGCATGCGCCGCATGCACAGCAAACCGCTGACCCGCACTCTCACAGAGCTCGTGGAGGATGTGATCGGCCCGGAGTGCCGCACCGCCGACGTGACCGTCCAGGAGCAGTCGCACCGCTGGCCGTGGATCCCCCTGCCCCGGCCGCACCCGCACCACCCGGACGTCCTCCCGCCGCTGCTGGTCGCGGGGGACGACGGCCGCATCATCGACGACGAGAAGGTCACGGAGGCGCGCGCGGCGCGCCGGGCGCAGCTGAAGCTGGCGAAGGAGCACCGCGCCACCGCCGAGGACGTGTGGGTGACGCTGGCGATCGAGCAGATGCTGCGGCGCGCCGAGAAGCTGAAGCCCGTGGGGAAGCGCCGCAAGCTCTACAAGCTGCGGCGGCGGCCCATCTACGGGACGTACCGGGCGATGGTGAAGCGGTACGTGTCGGTGGCGCACACGGACGCGGACCGGGCCCGGCTGCGGCGGCTGGTGGCGAAGATCGAGGTGATGCTGCGGACGTTCAACAAGCGCAACAAGTTCATGGGCATGCGCAACGCGTTCGAGGTGATCTGGAGCATGGAGCCGCAGCTCTGCCAGGTGGTGCGGGACGAGGCCGACCCGGGGGGCCTCGGGTGGTACGTCATCCCCCCGCCGAGCTTCAAGGAGCGGGTGGCCGCCCTGCTGAAGGAGGCGGCGCGCGCGCGCGCGAAGGGGAAGCTGAACCGGGCGGCGTATCTGGAGCAGCTGGTGGAGCGGCAGCTGCGGTGGCGGCGGGAGGGGGTGCGGCGGCTGCGGGAGGAGGGGGCCGCGGTGGCGGCGGGGGACGGCGGGGGGGCGCGGTTCGGCACGGGGGCGCTGCGGCCGGAGGCGGGGGGCGAGCGGGGGGCGGGGGCGGGGGGCGCGGGGGGGCCGCCCGTGCCGGACGCGGGGCGGGCCCGCGCCCCGCCCCCGCCCCCGGGCCCCGCGCCGCCCCCCCCGTCTGCCCCGGCCCCCGCCGACCGCCGGCCGCGCGCCGACCCCCCCTCCCGCCCCGGCACCGAGTTGCACTGCCAGTGTCCGTGTCACCGCGTGCGCCGTGCCGCGCCGCACGTCCCGTTGGCGTCGGCCGCGCACGCGCAGCCGTCCATCGGGGGCCGGTGGGGCGTGCCGACTCAGGGGGGCACGGGCTGCATCGTCGCGTAGCAGTGGGTGACCAGCGACCCGCAGGGGCTGCGAGATATTTATTGGTCCGGCGGTGGAGGTGAGAGTGCCCGGGCGATCTGCGGGTACCAGCGAACCATCCATGGTCCCCTCGGGCTTGTAGGGTCAAGCATCCGCACCCGCCGCCGCAAGTGGCGGTGGGTGGCAGAAAATCCCATTTTTCCGGCGGTGAGTGCGGTGAGCTGGTGTTTACAAAGGGAACGGGGTGAGGACCTTCGACCCGCGGGAGAATTGGGGAAATGGAACTCTGAAAAATAAGAATTTTGTCCCATTTTTCTCTCATTTGCCTCCCGTTTTTGTCCCATTTTCCTCAAAGACATCCCGCCACAACCCTCCACAACCCGCATCTCGTGTGCTACGCCCGCTATTTCCTCCATTTCCCCCATCTTCCCCCCGTTTTCCTCCATTTCCCCCATCTTCCCCCCGTTTTCCTCCATTTCCCCCATTTCCCCCCGTTTTCCTCCATGTCCCCCATCTTCCCCCCGCTTTCCTCCATTTCCCCCATCTTCCCCCCGTTTTCCTCCATTTCCCCCATCTTCCCCCCGTTTTCCTCCATTTCCCCCATCTTCACCCTGTTTTCCTCCATTTCCCCCATTTTCCCCCCGTTTTCCTCCATTTCCCCCATTTCCCCCCGTTTTCCTCCATTTCCCCCATCTTCCCCCTGTTTCCCGACTCCAAAATCCGGGTTTGGTGAGTTCGGTGGCGGGGAGCGCGGAGGCCTGCAGGGTCACCGAGGCACCCGCTTCGCCCCATCACTTGTGCCCCATCAGGAGCTCGGACCCGGGACCCCCCAGTCAGTCCTGTGCCTATGACGGGTGAGCCACGTGACCTCGTAGACGATGTGCTTTGGAGTCGACGGCGAAGTGTGACACGGTGTTTGTGGGAGAATTTCGCCGGTAAATCTTTGTCTGGTGCATGTGTTGTGCTTTTTATTGCAGTCGTTCGGGCGTCTGCCACTTGCAGCTTTTGGGGTTTCAAGGGGGGCGCACCGCGCGCTGTGCGAGAAGTCGGCTGTTTTTCACCGCCGGTAGCCACGGGTCCCAGGGTCCTGAACTCTGCACCCCTGATGCGGTTTTGAATGGATCATGCACGCTTCTGTAGGGGTTTGCAGGGGTGTTCCCGGGATAAACAACGTAATAATTGGCGCTGTGCGGAAACGCCCCCAAAGGGGGGCAGAATTGTCCGCGGCGAAATTGTCCCCGGGCGAACCCCCCCCCCACTCTGTATCATTGTATCAAGCACTTTACCAGTATTTACATCCCCCCCTCAGCCAGCGACGTGGCAAGGGCCGGAAGGTGAACGCCGTCCCACTGCAGTCGTCCTGCAACGAGTCCTCCATCCCCCAGGAGCACCACATCCCTTGGTCCTGTTTGGTCTTGGGGCTGGGGATCGTGGCACGGGGGCCACAGCCGCGAAGGAGGCGGCCTCGCTGGCGCCCGCAGCCCCCGTGACACCCCCCCGCCGGAGCCGCTCCTTGGGATCAGACCCGACAGTCAGACGAGGAGCGGAGGGTCACGATTTGACCCCACGAGTCTGCCCCCATCGTGCGAAGGGCCTCTGGAGACGTGAAGCAGCAGTGGACTGCGTCATGATCAGGGCATCAAGAAAACAATCGGTTTCGGAATTTTTGGTTTTGGCGTGTAAGTGGGGGATGGGGTGCTGAGGTGCGTTCGTGGACCCATGGACACCGACCCCTGCGGCATGTGATCCGTGGACATTCGATGGTCCAAATCATTGGGCCAGTTAGTCCGCTGGCACCCCAGCCAACGATCCAATTCCAATGCCGTCTGGCAGGATATTAAACGCAAGGCCACAGTGCACCATCTGAGACTTCAGCCGCCGCCGTTGGGAGCAGGACCCGTTTCTCGCCTCCTCGCAAACCTCAGCAGGGCCGTCCCAGGTACCTCGGGTATCATTCCAGCAGCACAGACTCACGCATCCGGGTCCTGCACAACGAAGGGGCACCGTGTGGGATACGGGCGTGGAGACATGCAGCAACTCCCTCTACCTGCTGCCCTGAACGTAACCCCCGTCCGTTGTTTGCATCCGCCGGGGTCTACCCCCACCCACTCCTGCGGGGGGGGGGGGGGCGGCATGTTGACAGAAAGGTACCTATGGTCTTGTAGGCCACTGACGAGCCACATTTCTTTCTGCGCTTTGTGCTGATCGCGTCTTGTGCTCACGCACCATAGCCCAGAGTTCCTTCGGGGGGCATGATATTGAGGCTTCGATGTGAAGCCACAGGGGAGCAGCTCCAGGGGCTGGCACTGGTGCTGCTGCAGGCACTAGACACACGAAGACGAAGCTCTGCGCAGCTGCGGTGTTGCGGATGCAGCGGAGGTTTTTGCTTCGGTGTGGAGCAGTAGAAAGGCCAAGGCATTCCCGCACGATGTCTTGGCACAAGGACGAGTTGCGGTTATATATGTCCGGTTTGCCTCTGAAAAGTCCAATGCCTCGATTGCAAAGTGTGTTCACTTCGACGGCATAGCCAACCGATGGCGTTTCATGGGTTTTGGGCAGGTGCGGCTGTTGACCAACAGTCGCTGCCGCAGCTCACGGACGACATTTGTTGGAATCGACGGTTTGTTGAGAGTGAAGTGTGACAGAGTGTTCCCTCCTCTTCACGGTAGGCGCGCTTAGAGTGGCAGAAGCTGTCTTTGGAGGAGCGCTGGTTTTTTTCTGGGGGGGGGGGATGGACAGGAAAAGGTGATGGTGGTGCATGGCAAAGTCTCAACGGTGCCTGGTGGCACTCCATTCGGGAGGGTTGCAAGGCATGGTCCATGGAGAACATCTTAACCCTCGACGAAACATTGCAGACTCTTGGCAAAGGGGTTTTGCACATTCCGAGAACCCCGGAGCCCCACTAAAGATTTGTGGAAATATTTGACTCTCTGAGCACAGAGTGATTTCACACAAAAAGCCCTCACGAAAGAAGACCATTATCCAGCACCATGCCCGCGGAGGTGTGAAACGGGCCGCAAAAATGCGCCAAAATAAAATTGGTCCTGTGTGATCTCTCTAACATGTTTCATTCTATCCTCCTCTTTTGCAGAAACCCTGTTCGGTTTGCGCTCAGATTTTGAACTGATTTGCCGTGAAACTGCGGTGACCCGCTTTACTGCCGAAGGCCAGAGACCGGGAATGTCAGGTTTCTGCCATCATGTTGTTATTGGTAAGGTGAACACGGTGGAGGTCCCTGCTGTGTGTGCCCCTCGGCGGCCTGTTGGACAACCCCACACGCATTTTGATGTCAGGCTGTTTGCGCGGTCCACTGTGACCCAGTCCGTGGAGAAGGTGATGGCGCACGTGGAGTGGGGTGGAGTAGGTGCGGGAGGGGGGGGGGCGGGGGGCATGGGTGCAAAAATGATGGCATCCCATGACAATGGTAATTTTGATGTGCAGTGCCAAACAGAAGAAGGCCAAATAGTGGTCCAGCTTTCTGCCCACAAAGACAAACTGGCCTTTTTTTCGCTTCAAATCTTCTTGTTCTGGAGTCTTGACATATTGGTCATTACCCTTGGGAAGACTGGCCGCATTGAAATATCAGCATGCTGGCAAGTTTTATGTATGCATGTCTGCCTTCGTACAGAGTTAAGAGCATCCATCCAGGGACTACCAGGGGTTTACCGCATCCATCCGGGGACCACCAGGTAATAAGGGCATACATCCCAGAGCCACCAAGACCGAACAGCATACATCCAGGGACCATTGGGAATTAAGAGCATCCCCCCAACAACCGCTAGGAATCAACAGCATTCAAACAAGGACCACCAGGAATTTACAGCATACATCCAGGGACCACTAGCAATTAAGAGCGTCCAGCCAGCGACCACTGGGAACCGACAGCATTCATCCAGGGACCACTGGGCATTAAGAGCGTCCATCCAGCGACCATTAGGAATTCGCAGCATCCACCATCAAAAATGAAGTGCATACATCCAGGGACCACAAGGGATTCGCAACATCCATCTAGGGACTGCAGCCGTCAAATGCACCTGGCCCTACAAAGAGCGACCCAAAAAGTAAATTATCGTGCAAGTACCAATGCAAAAATTACAAATTGCCAAAAGAAATTGCAAAACTAATTTTTTTTTGTGGCTGCACGCCAATTTTGCAAATCAAAATTCAATTTGCGCAATTAGTGGTCTGCAAAATTCAAGTGGTCATGGTATGGCTTTTTTCAGTGGCAGTGGTTTCTGCTGATGGTTTATGTAATTTGCTGGTAGGAGAGCAGAGGGCACATTCACCGGCTAGGGATTTGGGTGGTCTGGGTTGGCAGCATGATTTGTAAGAAGGATATTCCCTGATGGCCTGGATGGCCTCTGAAGGAATCAAGCTTCGGTAGTGTGCAACAGTGACCCAACGGACGTGTCCAATGAACACTTGAGTTTTGGACCGTATTGTTTTGGTACCCAAAGTTATTCGGTCCCAAGCTTCAGGGGGCAACTCTTCGGCTCGGGATTGCAGAGATGAGGAGCTGTTGCGATGTGTTGTGCCGGTGCATGTAACACAGGGTCCTTGGGCCCCCTTGTGTGAGGCAGCAGCAGAACCTCTTTTGCGTGCCATGACTGATTCACTGCTTCGCCATGCCAGTGATTTTGGTTCTGATCGCGTTTGCAAGAGTAAGGTCAACCGACTGCTTGATGTCTCATCCAATGGATGCATCTCCTCCGCCTAGTATTTGTGTTGTGCCTCAAAAATGCCTGGCGAATTTCCGTTCTTACCAATGTTTGTGTACGATGCTGGCACGGTTCTCCAGGGGGTGTGGGGGGGGTGTCACTTGTTGTGGGGTTGTGGGGGGGTTTGTTGCACGTGGGAAGGGGAAGGAGGAAAGGAGGTAATGAGTTGCAGTCAGCGTCTGAACATCCTGGAGAAGCCTTTTTCGATAGACATGCTGAGCATTGCACACACTGGGTATGGGCAGCCAGCTGTTTGGCTGATTGCAAACAAACCATTACCAACCCTATACAAGGCTACAGGTTGCAAAACATGCCTGTTTGCACACCAGAATGCCTACTATCTCCAATCCCACCCCACTTGTTGAGCTCAAAGGAAAACAAAGGAAAACAAAAAATGTGCATCTTTTACCGCCCGGCCTTCAGCCAAAAAGGTTCACATGGACCCCCCCCCTGTTTAATCTGGAAAAGACGAGTCACCTTGCAAAGGGTGTTTGATCACATCATGCAGGCCTGCCCATATAGGAAAGTACCACATATGCCCCGTTTCGGGGGCCATTCACGTACCACACACTGGGGAATTAAAGTTAAAGGGGTGTCACATAATCCTGGTACAACATTCCTCTGTTCAATTACATCATGTCCCCTGCGGGGGGGCTGCTGTCTCACCTTCTTGGGGGCGCCAACCCAGAATTTGGCAGCACACTGAGAGGCACGAACATGCACACATTACGGCTGACGGCTGTTTTTAAATATTCAATGGAAACGTGTAGACACCTGGATCTTCTTTCCTTGCTGGGGCAAGCAGTGGCCTGCTGCCCCTCTGGGTCCCCATCTACAGCCTCCCTCCTTTGTCCAACCTGCAGGGGGGCCCACTTAAGTTCCCATGATCTAAAAGCCCCATGTTGGGATGTCACGGAGATGTTCAGGCCACTGAAGAGGAAAGCTGACAGCTCCACCATCTGAGACCCGAGCATTGTGGCGGTCCAGAGAAAGAGACGGCACATCGGCCCTGTTTGTAGGCAGATCGCCAGTGGTGGACTGGGGGACGTGGCTCTCTCTGTCCGGTAGGGGGGAGTATTAGCGCGCCAGGCATCTTTTTTTGACCATTCCCCACCCGTACCTGTTTTTGCCCCCCCCCCCCCCTCCCACCACCAAAATATCTGCCCCCAAGAAGGCAGGGGTGATGTAGCACCTTCTGAATTTGTCCCCTTCTATTGGGGACCCCCGAGAAGGCAGGGGTTATGGGACCGCAAACCTCTCCTGCAACGCAAGGAGCACAAGCTCCTTGTGTGTGCTCCACGCATGGAGCTTGCAAGGAGCTTGCAGGAGAGTGCATTTATTCAAGGAGCATAGGCCTTGGGCTTAAAGGCTTCGTCTTTATCCTTGTGTCCCATTGGGAGCACGTGGAAAAAAGCCTTTGGCGCCGACAGAGCTCGAGCTCCACCACACAAGCCGAAATATGAGAATTCAACAACACAAAATGTCACTCAGAATTTGCTTAACAAATGATATTATTCCCACGAGTGTGGGTGTCAATACATTCGGGACAATCGTACTCCTTACACTCACCACAAACTGTGCGGCCGGAGCGATTGTGGTCCCCAATAGAAGGGGACAAAATCAGAAGTGGCTACAGGTCTACTTGGGAGATTTTCCTAGGTGAGCATAAACTTGGGGCTAGAGCCAAGATACGTAATACAAAGGTATCACGCCGGGCGCGCGCCTGGCAAATATTCCCCCTAGGCCCTGCGTGTGGTGCTGCTGTCATGGGGTGCCACCTGTGTGACTAGTGCTTTTGTTTGTTCCCTTCCTGATCGGGTGAGTGCCCTGTGTAAAGTGTTGTGTGCCATTGATGTAACAGCCTTCTGCATATGCAATGTGCGAGCACCGCACGCACCCCCTCGACTTTTCTGGCAGGTGTTCAGAGGACATGTCCGAAATCCACTACACAGATGCTTTTCATGAGCCCTTCAAAGTCTTTTCTTCCTCTCATTTCTTGGAGCATTGCTGGCTTTGCTGAGCAGAAGCCGAGAACAAGGTCTCTGTTTTTAACTTGTACCGATCTTAGGGATCCATTGTCCCATTTTCTTTTCATGTCGCCGCATTATTTGGTTATCTTTTGATTTCAGCTCCCGCCGCCCCTCTTTGGAGATACTGCCCTCATGATGTCCCCCGGAAGGTTCCTCAGGCTAATAGGCCACATTGCTGAGCAATGGGACAAACATTTCAATTTGGCCCACAAAACTGCCGGCAACGCCGGCAATGGGCTACGTGTGCAACTCTCCTAGCATGCCCCCACGGGCCCTTGGCACTCACTGATGTGAGAGGATTGCCTAGGGCTGTTTGGCGGTGCCAAAAGGGGGGCAAACATATTTCCTGATCACGGACACAGAGGTGAGCAACGCTGTGTGTTTCCCAAGGTATGTCCCTAAGGTTTCTTGGGGTTTCAGCCACAGACAAGACCCCGGCTTCTGTCAACACGGGAGCGATGGGAGCGGCCCAAGGCCCTGGCCACAGGCACTGCTGTGCCAACAGGTGATGGAAACATCGTTGGCATCCTGGTACCTCCGCCCCCTTGTAATCCCCCCCCCTTGCAATCCCCCCCCCCCCTCCACAGGGGGGCCGTCAATTTGACAAAAGGGCATAGGAAATACCAGGCGCCGAAGAAAGAGTTTCTTTCGGTTATATTGGAACTGCAGCAGTTTTAGTGCTACCATTGTGTAGTGCAATCCCCCCCCACCCATTGGGGGGACCGTCACTTCATGACCACCCGGGGGGGGGGGGGGGCTGACATTAGGGGGGGGATTACAGGGGGTAGCTTGTATGGCCCCCAGCAACCCTCTGCCCCCCACTAGCTACAGGAGGCGATCTCCCAACAAGTCGGTCCCATGTCCCAGCAGTTGATATTCACCCTGGTGCACGATGGTCGTGTCGCAGCATCGATGCAGCGTTTGGGCACGGACCTCTCATCGTACGTGCCGCAGTTGCCCGTCAAAAGCTTGCCACACTGCACTCCCTGTGCGGCCCTTCATTGTCCTGCTGCTGTCTGTCCAGGGGTCAGTTCTCAATGTGCGAACCAAATGACATGCGACCGACAGAAATTGCACCCAATGTCTGGAGGGTCTTGGATCCGACTCATCAACGTTGGTATTACTACGACCGCGCGACTGGCGAGACGAGTTGGAGGCCACCCCCGGGGGTAAACGACGTGCCCTGCCCCTCCCCCTTGGCGGACTACAGAGGAGGGGGGAGGAGGAGGGAGGAGGAGGGAGGAGGACGACAGCATGGGAGGAAGGCAGGGGACGTTGGAGGGGGAGGATGCCGGGGATGGGGGAGGATGGCAGGGGAGGATGGCAGTGGAAGATCGCAGGGGCCAGCCGGCCCTTTTGCACAAGATTTAAGAGCAGCGCTTCAAAAAGCGGAGGCAGCTCAGAAAAATTTAGAGTGTGAGATCTCGCAGGCACAGTCAAAGGTGGATGAACTCGGCAAGGCACTACCAGCGCTCCGGTCTCAGGCTCAAAGTGCCGTTCAAAGGGAGTGCCGGCTTCGAGCATGTTTGCGTCGCCTTTGTTTTCGGTGCAAGAGGTACCCTGTCCTTCTGGCGCTAGAGCCGGAGCCAAATGTTGAGGAACCTGACACGGCAGCGTCCGTGTGCAAAATATGTGGTGCAGACCTGACGGTGAGTGATCACATGCAGCAGCAGTCCCTGCGGCAGCTGATCGAAACTGGGTTTCCTCCAGACCAATCAGGTGCATTCACGCAAAGTCAGGGTGCTATTAGGGCGCTGCTGGGGGCAGAGCCGCCACCTCGTCTGACGCCATCACCTCGGACAAGTCAGGGGCAACAGCGGAAACAGGATGCTCAGCAGCACTGGAACAATATGCGTCGAGATTTCCAGCAGCAACAGCAGAGAGTACAGTCTCGGCAGCACGTTCTGCAGCCCGAGGCACAAGCTCTCGACAAAATGTTGCTGCTTGCCAAGGACGAGCGTGACCTAGTGGAGCAAGCTTGCACACATGCACAAGACAGTTTTGACCAGTGGTCCCACCACCTGCAGGACCTGCAACACGTGTTGCAGCAGCTGAAAGATGTTACTCGGAACGCCGAAGCACAGGCCCTGCAGACGAGACTTGCGCAGTTGGGAGTTGCGCCAGGCGAACCAGACTCAATGTGCCCTGTGTGCATGGCGACAAAAAAGGAGGTTGCTTTTGGATGCGGGCACCAAGCCTGCGCAACATGCGCAGAGCAGCTCCAGCACTGCCACTCCTGCCGCAAGCGAATTGACCAGAAGATCAAACTCTTCTGAATCTTCGGATGAATGATTGGCTGCCACGATTGCCGTCATGCTGTCCCCACAATGTGCTGCCATGCCCTCGCCCACCTCTCCAAAAACCTCCGGGGCAGCCGGAGCTCCCCAGAGGCGTGGCAGACACACATTTGGTGACACCAGGGCAACACCAACATATCGCAATGCAGCGATGCGACGGCCCCGGAGATACGTAGTAATGTGAGGGTGATTGGCAGATGTAGTATTGGGGACTTGTAGTAGTGTAAGGCGAATGGGGGCGCGCGATGATGCATGGGCCGTGGGAGCGCCCCCACCCCCACTCCCGCCCGCGTGCCAAACCCCCCACCGCCACCGCCGCCATGAAGAAATTGTCCCTGCTGTTCCCTGGGAGGGGGGGGGGGGGGGCATCGGCTTGACTTGTTTGTAATTTGAGCAAGGATGGTGCGTTTTTTTCAGGTCCTCTTGTATTCTTGGTGGTTGTCCATGGCAACGCAATTTGCGTATATGTGCAACTGATTCTACTGTGGCATCTTCGGAGTCCGTTGATATTGGCCTCCAGAGGAGTTTGGGAACGAGAACGTGATACATCTGACACCGCCGTGGTGTGCGCCAGGAGTGGTCACGTTATGTAGCTTGGGGTTTGGCGAACATTCGAGAGGGAGGGTGTGCTTCACGTGTTGTGTTAGTCAGGCAAACTGTTTGCCACCAAGGCTGCCCCCCACACGCCAGCCCGTTGCCAAGCCCCATCCCAAAGCGAAAGCCAGGCCTCTTGCCATGCTTTCTGGCAAGGTCCCGCAAGGTTGCCCACAGCCAGCCCTGCAGTGGGTGAGCCCGATCCAGTGGCTCGTATTGAACACGTTCAGCTCTTCAACGGGCATGTCGGGTTTTCACTTCCGGGGGGGGGGGTCAATAGAGCCCCCCAAAAACTGGGGGGGGGGGGTTCGGGAAAAGGGCTCAATTGAGAGGCACCATTAATCAGCCATTATGAAGTCTGCCGCCAAAGGCGCCGAAAATTTTTTTGAGCATTACAATTGGTCAATTTTTTTTTCACCAAATATATGGTAGATGAAGATTTTTCTGAACGCCCTCGACGCGCTGATCCCATTTTCTTTTTTTCCCGATTTTTGGGTCTGGGTCACCTCCGAGGCCCGGGGGTCAGTCTCGGTAGGATTTTGGGGGTCCTGTCAATTGAGCCCTTTTTTTTGGGGGGGGGGGTCCTGCCGGAGGGCTCTATCGACCCCCCCCCCCCGAAACGAAAACCCGGCCTCCCACGTCAAACGGTCCCACGAGAAAAAGCAACGCACGGAGCATAAATCGCCATGGGCCTCTGCATCCAAAGCGTGGTATTTGGGGCTGAGGGAGGGGACCGAGGGAGGGTATTGAACAAGGTCGAGGGAAGGGTTGGGAGCGGGTCTGGAGGCTGGTGGTGGTTCTGGTTGCTGCCAGCCGGCGTGCCGCTGGCGGTCCCGTCGTTGGGGTTGAGTGCCCGAAACAATTCCATTTGGGACAAGGGTCCACAACAGTGTCTTGGTCTCATGCTCTGCAAAGGGCCTCGTTGTCCAGATCGTCCCACTGCCGCGGCGTCTCCAGCACAGAGACCATGCCAGTCTTCCACGACAACACGCAGGGCAGCAGGCGTCCTGGATGGTCATGACCACTCCGTCAACAGAATACAGCTGGTGACTCAGGCATGCACAATCCCCACAAGGCGCCTGGTACTCTAGGCCTCCACCTCCGTGGGCCGGGCCACACACCCATCCAGTCCCTGCCCTCAAGGCTCGTGCACGCCATGCGACAGCCGCAGAGATGCCGTCGGACATCAAGGGACATGCTGCCGATGCCTTTGGCATTGATCGCAGCACCCGTAGCCCCCCCATCGTCAGCAGGCGATCGAACATCGCGAAATTCAGAGAAACTTCCCTTTGGCACTTGTACGGGGGCCGTGTACATTCGGGAGAACACATGGAACATCGATTCTGACCCAATCCCCGGATACGCTGCCCACAGTGCACTCCATCAGGAGGAGCTCTGTGACTTCATGACCCCCTCTGGATACCGGCTCGACGTGCGTGTTACTGTTGTGGTGGTGGTGGTGGTGGTGGTGGTGGTGGTGGTGGTGGTGGTGGTGGTGGTGGTGGTGGTGGTGGTGGTAGTTATTTGTTGTTGTTGCTGCTGTGTATAAATTATGTGCGAGACACTCAGCATAGCAATAATATGTGATAAATAAACTTTAATATGTCTCGCACTGCAGCCTGGCTGTTTGCGTCGATGGAGTATAGCAACACTGCAGCATTGTCTCTTACATGTTTTTGTGCCCCACTCGTGTCCTCCAATTAAGTGTGGTTGATCGGCAGACCTTGACTGTGGCTGCTAGGGCGTTTACCACTGTTTTGCGTGACCTGACGGCGGAAATTTCCATGTCTTTCCAAGTACTCAAAGTTTCAAAGGTGGCCCCATGGTTCCAATGGATGTTGCCACTGGGTCTCAATGCCACGTGTGAGTTAGACTACAAAAGAGTAGTTGAATAGAGTGAAACCAGCATGGATAACTAAACACATGCAGCATGCTATTGCGCAGATGCACATGCGTAGGCGGTGTCGAAGCGCAGATTCAATGTGGAGTGTGCATAGAGAACAGAAAAGATGGATCGCACGGGATGAGCCAATGCGCGGGATTTTCGTTTTCTGTCACATGAAAGTCTGATTTCTCATGCATCTTGTACCTGCTGGTTACAGAGGAACACGTTGCGAACATTGTGGCATGTTTGACCGGCGTCCCTGTGGAGAAGCTAACAAAAGGTGAGATGGCCAAGCTGCTGCATTTGGAGGATCGGTTGTACGAAAAGGTGATTGGACGGGGCAAGGTAGTTAGTGGCATTGCGTAGGCGATGCGTCGTGCACATGTCAGTATGCGGGATCCCAACCAGCCGATTGCTAGTATGCTCTTCTAGGGGCCCACAGGTGTTGGCAAGGTCCATTGGCCGAGGCCTTGAAAGCATCGTGCCGTGGATCCGAATATGCAAAAGATCGCCTTGACATATCTCTCAGGGACATTCAGAATATGCCAACTTTGTGGGTTTTGGCACTTTTCGGCATTTTCTACAAGTTTTGCTTCCATGTGCAAACATGTCATCACCTGGGGGGGGGGGGGTATACTTTTTTTGAAATCTGCAAGAAAACGCCATTTCATAACTGTATGGGTTGGGGGGGCGGAGTCACATTGATATATTGAAGTAGTGGAGGAACTGTGTTTTGCAAATCTGCCGACGCATACCCCGGTACGGTACAAAATATTTCGTTCGATGACCCCTTTTGATGGTGTGCGTCTGGTAATTGTTGTATTTGACGTTTTTATCCACGTCAACGTCAATGCATGTGGCCAAAAATTCATGTTGCGAGGCCTTCGTGGGGTGTGTCTTTCGATCCCACAACGGGCAGCAAAAGCGGTGGCCTCAGCGGTCGTCAGAATGTCATACTTCTTGTGGGAGCATGCGGGTGGCTGTGAGCGGGAGGTACGGGGCTTTTTTGCCTTCCTGCCGGGCTCATCCCGAGACACCTGCACCCAGTTTACACCCCCAGAGCGAGCCCTTTTGCGCGTCAAAGGCTTTTGTGGTGCGTCCGGGGAAGCAACAGTCCGTGGCGTGAATTTGTATGAAGACATGGCAGCTGCCCGGGGGGGGGGGGGGCGACTCCGCGGGTCCTAGGACGCCAACTACCCCTGCCCCCCCCCCCCCCCCCAGGGGCCTTCGGCCAACAGTTAGTTGCCAAAGGTGTCGCCCCCAGGCGTCCATGGGCGCCTAAGGCGCCCGATGCTCCATGAACACCAAAGGTGCCCTGAGGAAAATTTATCCAATTTACACCCCAACACTATCCTTAAACCCAACCTTGACTCTAACACCCACCCCCAACCCTCAGCCTACGCCTATCCCTACACCTAACCCTAACCCTAATCAAGACTGAATATTGGGACCGAGCTGGTGGGGGAGGGAACATCAGCTATGAATGGTGAGGGACACCAATGAGTCACACATTGAAGGCCGTTGATAGAGTGGAATCAGCTTGCAAGTGATCCCCTTCACCACAAGGCCCACTTTCAAGGCTTTTTTGGACTTGTGAGGGGCCAAAATGCCCCAAAATGGGGTCAAAATGGGCTCATTTCACCCGTTTGTGCACCCCAAATGGTCTAGGATGAGTTTCGGAAAAATGTGTTTTTGACCCATTTTTGACCCATTTTTGGTCCCAAAACAGCCCATTTTCAAGGCATTTTGGGATTTTCGGAGGACCAAAATGGGCCACCACAAGCTCAAAACGGTCCAAAAACACTTGTTTTAGCATCACACATGGTGTAGGATCATTTTTGAAAAAAGTCATCTTTTTGCCCCTATTGGACCCTGTTGACCCATTTGGGCACCCACCGGTTTGGGCTTGAGCTTGCAGCTTGCCGCAGCCGAGTGGGCCTGGGTATGGGGGTCTAGGCGTCCGTTTGGGCAATTCTGAGGAGTGGAAACCACAAAAAGTGGGGGGTTGCGGGTGGACTAGGTGCCCTCGGAATCGCGTTTTGAGCCATGTAGCCAAAGATATGGCCTGTTTTTGGTTTGTGGCTGTCGCCAGCCAATCTGCACAAAATTTGGGGCTTCTGGGGCCTTTTTGGGCCGTTTCAAGGATATATGGTGGAGTTAGAGGGCCGCAAAAGGGCTCGTTGACACGGGAAAGTCAAGCCGCACATGGAGTGTACCCACCCTTTCCCTTTGTTTGGCCGTTTTGAATGGGTTCTAGGGCTGTTTTGGTCCAAAAATGGCTGTTTTTGGCCCGAAATTGCAGTTTTTGAAACTGAGGTCCGCCACTTGCGACGGCTGTTCCCGGCCGCCACCGTTGAGTTTCTGGCTCATACTTTATGTGGTTGTCCCTCACACCCATAGGTATCATCCACCAAAATTTCAGGCGAATCCACGACGGAGTTCTGATTTTTCCCCATTTCGCGCGTGCTGTTGCTTGCTTGCTGCTTGCTTGCTGCTTGCTTGCTGCTTGCTGCTGCTGCTGCTAAACCTGGTAGGTCCACCCTAGACACTAAAAAGGGTTATAAAACCAAGACTGGTTCCACCAGCTCGGTGACCCTAGCCCTAACCCTAGCCCTGGCTCTCCCCCTAGGCTAGGGTTAGAGTGAGTGTTGGGGTCCAAAATGGAGCAATGATGTGGCAAAAGCAGCCATGAACGAAATTGGGGGGATCTTGTTCAGCCCAATCAACATTGCTGGCATGGCCAAACCAACTGGCTGCAAAGGTTAGGGTTAGGTTTATGGTGATGGTATGGTTAGAGGGAGGGCAAGGGGAGGTAAGGGGAGCCTGTGCCCCCCACCCCCCCAACACCCCAAATTGCCCCACCTGGACCCCCCC
>CAXIWF010001622.1:0-17814 GCA_964036045.1 Eutreptiella sp. 'Long Island Sound 2002' | reverse complement strand
CACGTTACCGGGTAGTGGCGCGCGGGGAAGAAAGTGGAGAGAAAGCCAGGGTCGGGATTGAAAAAATCCCGCCCCAGCAAGCAGGAAGATTGGCATGTTACTGGGTAATGCTAAAGGCGGATGGGCGCAGACCAGCCCGCCTTTGGCGTTCTGGTCTTTTCCCATAGTGTTGCCCCAGCAAGGAGTACCGCCTTCGGCGGACGGGCTCCGCCCGTAGGAGCGTGGAAGATGGGCATGAGACTGGGTGGTGGGGCCCGGCGGGAAGATGGGCATGAGACTGGGTAGTGTTGGGCGGGGGAAGGGAGTGAGGGGTAAATGGGGAAGTAGGCATTAAAGAAGGAAGAAGAAGTGGATGAAGAGGCCATATTCGAAGTAGGTGTGGATATGGAAGAGTGAGAGTAGAGAGGGTAAAAGGGAGAGATGAGAGAAGAGTTTATCAAAGGCCAATCTATTGAGGACGAAGGAGCCAAGAAGAGAGAGAGCAGGGAATAGGGGAGCAGAGGAGGAGATGAGGAAGGCAAAAGTAAAGAGAGGGAAGGAGAAGAAAGAGAGGGGGTCGAAGAGGAGGAGTCGTTCGGGTAGATCGAGGGCAGAATAAAGAAAGAGGGGAGAAAGGTTGAGTGGTAGGAGGGTGACTTGTAGGAGTAGAGAAGCGATACAGAACACAGAAAGGGGAGAGGGGGAAGAGGATCGGAACTGTACGTCAAAGAAGAAGCTGAGAGCTAAGGCAAGGGTATAACCTTGGCTAAAAGAGAGGATAAGGGCAACTAGATGCAAGAAAGCAAGCCCAGTAAAAGAGAAAATGGGGAATTCAATGAGTAGATCCTTGCTCTGGGTAATAAATGGTCCAGGTAGGCCGAGAAGAGCATTGAGGGAAAGATCAGCGAAAGAGAGGAGAGTAGGGGAAGAGGAGAAAGGGGAACCGATAAGTCGGAGATCCTGTCTGTGAAAGAGATGAAGAAGAAGTCCAGCAAGAAGGAAGGTTAAAGATTTGTCCCATCCATGGTTAAAGAGATGGAAGATAGAGGGAAGACCATTATCAGAGAAGGGAGAGAGGAAGGAGGTCCCAAAGCCTAAGAACATGAGGGCAATGTGAGAGCAGGTAGAGAAAGCAATAAGTCGCTTAGAATCGAAAAAGAGAATAGCGCTAAGAGCAGAGAAGAAGAAAGAGAAAGCACCCAATAGAAAAGAAAGGAGAAGCATAGAGGAATTAAGGGCAAGAATGGGCAAGGCTTTCCAAATCAAGATGACACCAGCAGAGACTAGGGTAGCTGAATGGAGCAAAGCACTGACTGGAGTAGGCCCTTCCATGGCATCTAATAGCCAAGGGTGAAGTCCGGCTTGGGCACTTTTGGCCCAACAAGCTAGGAATAGAGGGAAAGAGATCCAAAAGGACAAGGAATGGTGAAAATGGGCTAGGAAAAGAGACCAGATAGAAATATGAGAGTCAGAGAAGATAGCCAGACCAAGAACTAGAGCGAATAAGAAGCCAAAGTCCCCGAGACGATTATAGGTAATGGCTTTCATCCCAGCTCGCAAGGTTTCAACTCTAGCCTGATAATAGGCAATGAGTTTAAGAGAAGAAATACCAATAAACTCCCAAGCTAAAAATAAAAGGAAGAAGTCTTCGGATAAAAACAACAAAGACATAGACCCAGTAAAGAATGCTAAAATGCTGAGAAAGATATTACTAAAAGGGTCCTCCTTCATATACCATAAAGTGTAGACATGAATAGAATAAGAAGCAGTAGTTAATAGAATCAAAGATAGAAGAGTAACAAAAGATAAGCCACAAACCAGGAGAATATGAAACTCTAGAAATTCAACCAAAGAATATTCCTCCAAAAAGAAAGCATCAGTCAATGAAAAGAAGCCCTCGGTCGAGGTCACACTCATTAATAGATACCAAGAATAGGCAGGAGATAGAATAAGAACAAAAGCCAAGAATTGACCAAAAGTTTGGGACACATAAAATAAGAATGAGAATAAAAACCAAGGAAATACAATTAAAGCCATTGAAGGGCTAGGGTACCCATTCCCTAGCCAGCATTACACCAAATCTCTCAGCTTGAAAGTGGGCCTTTCCAGTGATTAATGCTAAAGGCGGATGGGCGCAGACCAGCCCGCCTTTGGCGTTCTGGTCTTTTCCCATAGTGGGGCCGGGGTCGAAGAAAGCGGAGAGTGAAGGGCGTAGACCAGCCCGCCGCTGGCGTTCTGGTCTTCACCCATACCAGTGATTAATGCTAAAGGCGGATGGGCGCAGACCAGCCCGCCTTTGGCGTTCTGGTCTTTTCCCATAGTGGCGCCGGGGCCGGAGAAAGCCAATAGTCAAGGGCGTAGAAAAGAAAGGCAGAGAAAGCCAGAAATTGGACCATGAATCTAGCCAGAGGGGCGGGATCCCTCGAATCCCGCCCATAGAAAAAGAGAGCCTGGGAGTGGGCGACGATAGTGGACAGTGCGCCTGGGTCCCAGAAAGCCGATAGTCAAGGGGGTAGAGAATCAAGCCAGGGGTTGGGGCGGGAAATTTATCCCGGCCCACCAAGAGAGAGAAGAGAGAAGCTGTAAGTGGGCCTTTCCAGTGATTAATGCTAAAGGCGGATGGGCGCAGACCAGCCCGCCTTTGGCGTTCTGGTCTTTTCCCATAGTGGGGCCAGGCTGGGGTAAAGGGGGAGAGTGAAGGGCGTAGTGTGGGACAAGCCCACACCGCCTTGCGGGGCTGGGCGAGGCCCACCCGCCGAAGGCGGAAAAGAAAGGCAGAGCTGGCCTTAAAGTGGGGGAGAAAACTGGGTAAAGGGGAAACTTAGAGGTAAGAAGCCCAAAGAATGCTAGACCAAGAGAGGAAGGAAGCACGGAGGAAGATGAAGACAGAGAGGATAAGAAGGAAGGTACCAGAAGTACCGGCAGTAACAAGAGGGAGGAAGAAGTCAGCGAATTCGGGAACTCTACGAGCCATACCAGCTAAACCAGCGAGGTGCATGGGGTAGAATACACCGATAGCACCAATAAGAAGGATAAGTACGTGATACATAGCGTAGGATTCGAAGACGGAGATAGCGAGGAAAGTAGGGTGGAAATAATAATGGGCAACAAAGAGTCCAAAGACAGCACCAAGAGAGAGGACAGTGTGGAAATGTCCGACAACAAAGTAGGTATCATGTAGGATGAGGTCAAGGCTAGCAGAGCTGAGGATAAGCCCGCTAAAACCACCAGAGGTAAAGCAAATAAGGAAGGACCAGAAAGCCCAAGTGATGCTAGAACCTTTAGGACCACGTCCGCTAGCCCAAGTAGCAATATAGCTAAAGACTTTGACAGCAGTAGGGATAGAGATAACAGCGGTAGCAGCGGAGAAATAGGCTCGAGAATCGACATCAAGGCCAACAGTAAACATGTGGTGAGACCAGACAAAATATCCGACAACACCAATAGCACTCATGCAGTAGATCATACCAGAACGTCCGAAGAGATCTTTATGAGTAATGCTAGTGAGAATAGTAGAGACTAAGCCAAAAATAGGAAGAATGATGACGTAGACCTCAGGATGTCCAAAGAACCAGAAGATATGCTGGTAGAGGACGGGGTCACCGCTGGCGATACCATCATAGATGGAGGTAGCAAGATTACGGTCTAAAAGAAGACCAGTAACAGCGACACCTAAGATAGGAAGAGCTCCTACCAATAAGAGAGAGGTGATTAAGATAGCCCAAACAAAGATACCAGAAGCCAATAAAGAAAGACCTAGGTGTCTTTGGTGTTTAGAGGTAGAGATATAGTTAAAGCTACCTAGACCAGAAGAAGCACCTAGAAGATGGATAGTGAGGATAGCAAAGTCAGTGCTAACCCCGGAATTTTCGGCATCTCTAGTAGAGAGGGGAGGGTATAAAGTCCAACCAGAAGCTACAGGCTTGTCCATCAATAAATCAGCCATAAGAAAGAGAGAACCAGCAGCGCATAACATCCAAAAGGATGTACCATTCATTCTAGGCATACTTAGCTCAGAAGCGCCAATTAAGAGAGGGAGCAAGAAATTCCCATAAAAACCAATAGCAACAGGCATAACAAACAAGAAAAGCATGATTAAGCCGTGAACTGTAATCCAATGATTATAGATGGAAATCTCCTTGACTTTACGAAGAATGGGTAAACCAGGGAAAGCAAGCTCGCCTCTAATCAAGATACTGAAATAGAATCCCAATAAACCACCTAAGTAGCCACTATATCCATATAAAATACCAATACTCTTATGACCAGTAGTTGTTAAATAAACCAGTATATGGGTAAGACTCTTACCTAAGCCGTGATTCAGCCCTTTGAAACCGCTAGAAACAGTCAGAACTGAGCGATTACACTGAGGACTGGGGCCGGCGCTGGTAGTGGCCAAGAGAAGGTAGCTCAGGGAGCAATGGGTGGGAGCCCGCTGTTGGCGGTCTGGGCTTTTCCCCTATGTAGAGGGAGGTGCAATCTAGAGGGAAGAGAAGACAGAGGAAAGTGCGAGAAGAACAGAAGCAAGGAAGAGTAGGGAGAAATAGAAGTGAGAGTCAGCGAGAATGAGGGGGAAGAATACGATAGTGAGTAGATCTAGAAGGAAGAATAAGAAGATAAAAGGGAAGAATCGGAAAGATCCGGATAGAGACTGAGAGTTAGCGTGGAATAAGAAAGAAGAAGAAGTAGAACCAGGCATACTAACGCCGACTTCGTAGATATCAGAGGACCAACGGAGCAGTGATTCGCGTTTAGCAGGGAAGTGGTTGAGGTGTAAGAGAGAGGAGAAAAGAAATCGGAGAGCTGCGGGGAGTAAAGAAAGAAGGATAGCTAGAACAGATAAAAGGAGGAGATCTTCAAAAAGAAAGGCAAAGAAGGACAAAGCCCAGTGATTGAGCTTGATGGCAAATCTGAGGAGTAAATAGGAAGTAATGATTATCAAAGAGAGAATAAATAGGATAAGCAAGCAAGAATCCAAAAATGAAGTGAAGAAGAAGATCTCAAGGGGGGAAAGAAAGATACCAGAAGAAGATAGGGAAGTAGCGGTACTTCCAAATAGAAAAATGAATAAGAAGTCAACCTTATCTAGGTCCAGAATGTTGCTGCTTTGATTTTGGTTAGATGCATAGGATAGCAGGGAAAGAACCATAAATAAGCCAGTAAATGAAGAGAGGAAGATCAAGGGAATGAACAATGAACCCTTAGCCAGCAAGAAGCCGGAGATACTAAAGGTCAGAAATGTTAGGCCAAATAAGAGACGAACTGAACCCGAGAAGACAAATAATAGCAGAGAAATACAAAGGAAAGAAAAAGAGATAAAGGACTCATTCAGAAAAGAAAAGAGAGAAGCAGAAATAGTGCCGAATTCCAACAAGGTCTACCTCTATGGGTAAAGACCAGAACGCCAAAGGCGGGCTGGTCTGCGCCCATCCGCCGAAGGCGGTATGGGTACCGCCTGCGGCGGCACGGGTTCACCCGGCCCCGCAGGCGGTGCGGGTTCTCCCGTAAAGACCAGAACGGCAAAGCCGGGCCTGGTCTGCGCCCATGCCGGCTTTTCCGTTATGGGAAAAGACCCAGGCCGCATTCGGCGGGCTGGTCTGCGCCCATCCGCCGAAGGCGGCATACCTCAAAAGTCGACAGTGGGCCTTGACAGTTGAAAGTGGGGCACGGGGCAGGGGAAGGGGAGAGTGAGGGGCGTAGAGAAAGAGGGGGATGAAAGTTGACAGTGGGCCGGGGTGGGAAAAGATTTCCCACCCCAGGGGGGAGAAAGCGGGAAGAGGGCGATGACAGTTGAAAGTGGGGCTTGGGGGAGGGTAAGGCTAGAGTGAGGGGCGTAGAGAGAGAGGGGGATTTCTGGGTTGAGTTCCCGCCTGCGGCGGCACGGGTTCACCCAGCCCCGCAGGCGGTGCGGCTTTTCCCGTTAGGAATTAGAAGAGAAGAAGTGAGAGGAGAAGATGCCAAAAACGGTGATGAGTAGGAGAGAGAGTACATGGATTCGGAATGGTTAACGAGGAGGCAGAGCTTAGAGGCAAGAACAAGATCTAGGAGGAAAAGGAAAAGGAAAGCGCGGGATAGAGGGGAGACAAAGGCGAAAGACCACCAGTGTAGGTTAGAGGGGAGAAGGTTGGTGAGAGAGAAGAGGACAAAGACAAGAACAACAATACCTAAAGCTTTGTGGGGAATAGCGCGAATGAGGGCATAGAAGGGTAAGAAATAGAATTCAGGCATAATTTCGGGAGGGGTGACCATAGGGTTGGCAGGGACATAATTATCGGGGTGTCCGAGGACATCAGAATCAAAGAAGACGAAGGCAGAGAAAGCGAGAAGAAAGAGAGAACCGATGAGTAAGTCACGGACCAATAGAAGGGGGTAGAAATTGATACGATCAGATCGGGAGAGAATGACGGGCAATTCTCCGGTACTGTTGACTTGGTGAAGGAAAAAGAGATGGATTAAAGTGAGAGCTAGGAGAACAAAGGGAAGGAGATAATGGACGCAGAAGACACGTTGGAGGGTAGAAGTAGAAACAACAGAACCGCCCCAGATTAATAGCAAGAGATCTTGTCCAATAAAGGGAATAGCTGTTACTAGAGAGCAGATAACAACAATAGCCCAGAGGGACATCTGACCGTAGACTAGGCTGTATCCTGTAAAAGAAATAGCACAGAGAAGAATAAAGAGAAGTACCCCAATAGACCAGACTCTAGTTTTAGAGGGAGAACCATGAAAAAGAGTACGGAACATATGAGAATAAATGGCAAGAAAAAAGAAAGCAGCACCATTAGCGTGTAAGAAACGAAGAAGCCAGCCAGTATCGAGGTCTCGCATTAATTTGGAGTGGATAACATTAAAAGCATCTAAAGTAGATGGAATATAATGACTAGCTAGAGTAAATCCTGTTGCGATTTGGATGGCTAAGAAAAGGCTAACACAAAACCCCAATGAATAAGATGGAGTGAGTAGAATTGTAGTGGAATAATGTCGATAGAAGCCTACCATTCGATTTGGTTTTTTTTTGAAGCCTGGAACTGGGCCATTTCACTGGTCAGTGGGCCGGACGGGGAAGAAAGCCAATAGTCAAGGGCGTAGAGAATCAGTGGCTTTTTCCATTAGAGGAGTACTAGGGCTAAGAAGAGAAATTGGAAGGGAATGAGGTAGAACCAGGATAGAGAGAAGAGATCGGAGTATCGAAATCTAGGAAGAGTGGCTCGAATGATGAGAAAAGAGAGGAAGACCAGAGTAAAGAGGAATAAGAGGGAGAAGAAGGAGTTAGCGTTAAGGAAAAGGAAGGCTATGATGAAAGAGTTCCAGAGCATGTTGGAATATTCAGCTGAAGCGAAGAGTGCATAAAGGAAGCCAGCGAATTCGAGATTATAGCCAGATACTAGTTCGGATTCAGCTTCGGATAAATCGGCAGGGATACGGCCGGATTCAACTAAAGCAGAAAGGAAATAGATGAGGAAAAGGATAGGGAAGAGGAAGATATTAGGTAAGAAAGACTGAGGATAAAAGAAAGACTGCAAGAGACCGCAAGTTTCCCAAGAAAAAAGTCCAGAATGGGCATGAGGTAGGAGGATATACCAAGATAGCAAGAGGACCAGATCATAAATAAGAAAGATGATAAGGCTACGTAATGATCCAAGGAGGGTCCATTTGGATAGGGTCAAAAAGCCACATAATAAGAGTCCAAAATGGGCTAGTCCTTGGAATAGGAAAAAAGCAAAGAAGATGATGGGTAAGGGAAAGTGTAGGCTGAAATCAGCCCACCAAAAAATGAAGAGAAAGTAGGACCAAAGAAAGGACCAAATAGGGGGGAATAAATAGTCAACAAAGGTAGAATCAGAGACCGAGGTAGAAGATCGAAATAGACCCAAGATTGATGGATCTTTATATATTAACTTGATACCGTCGGCTACAATCTGCAAGAAACCAAACCAGCCATGTTGCGAGGGACCTAGGCGTCTCTGAGAAGCAGCTAAGCCTTTTCGCTCTAATACTGTGAGCAAAGAAGAAATAGCTAGAACCAGCAATAAATTCAATAATAACAAAGGCAAAGAGGCAAAGGACTCAAAAGGTTGGAGAGAAAGATTAGATAGAACTAGATGGATTCTCATTAGGGCTCCATGGCATCTCCCGCAGGAGGCGCCACAGAACCGGGTTCCCGCGTAAAAGAAAAGGACTCTACCGCTAGATGTCCTCATTAATGCTAATAGGCTGCACTAGATAGAAATCGAAGCGCTCTTCTTCGTAGCTCAACATAGATACAGTATAAACAGTGATATGATTAGGTTTAGGGCTCAAACGCGGCACTGCCCAACCTATGTTCTCTATGGACTCCAGATATAGCAGGGAATCCTCCTCAGTAGAAGCCACTACTTCGGAGTCATCAATATGGATTTGCATGGGATTGTCATCCGGCAAGTTAAAACCGCGATAGTCCAGGCCGAACTCCCAAAGCCAACTGCTATAAGCCTTCCGCACATAGCGAGAATCTACTCTGCTAGTAAGATGTTGGAGAGAGTGTTCTACGAACCCCTCTATGTAGATAACGTCAGTCACCACGTAGACCGGTTGAGAGCCTACGTGAGACTGGCTAGCGCGAGTAGAAAAACAACGGCTAGCACGGGAGCTACGTGAGGTAGCTCCTGTACGGATAAAAGGGGACTTGGAGGAAGTAGAGCAGCCTGCAATAGAGGAAGAACGAGAAGGGTTGGGAAGAGAGCGGAGCCAGAATCTAGAGAAGAGGAAAGAAGAGGTTAATAGGAGGAAGATAAAGAGGAAGATATGAGAAGGAGCAAAATCTACAAAGAGAGACAGGTAGTAGATAGAAGGAAAGAGCTGCAGGGTCAAGGTGGGAGGGTAGTCGGCGCGCCAAAAAGCGATCACTGTACTAAATAGGAAAGTTACGGAGAAAGAAATATAGACATAAACTTGGAGAAATAAATAGGCAATCATAAGAAGAGATAAGAAAGAGCCAAAACCTAAAAATCCAGCGAAAGGGAAAGAGAATAGCAAGAATTGATCAGTAGCAAGAGAGAATAGTTCGCCAAAGCAAGAGATGCAAAAACTGTGTAGAATAAACACTAGCCATAAACGCGAGCCTAAGTAGGAGATTTGATAGAACCAGTTCATGAGGGGGAAAAAGCCGCGCAAGAACGAAGTTAAAGAGAAGAGATCCTGAACCAGCTTAAAAATAGCTTAGCATAATTCCCAGTTCTCAGGTGTTCTCTAGAGGCAAATCTAGAAGATAGAGAATGGTAGAAGAATAGGGAAGTTCTGAGGCCAGCATCAAAGAAAGGGGCTAGGAGGGAAAAACCCCATGAAAAAAAGGGAGAGATAAATAAACCAAAGGCGCATAAAGATAGCCAAAATGCAATATGAAAAGGCAAGGCCAGAGATAGCCCCAGAGGAAGAATAAGTGGAAGAAGGTAGAGTTTATTAATAGAAATCCCCAGAACCACAATAGATGGGATAAAGAGAGAAGATTTCGGAAAAAGGATAGAGATCATAGCAAGGTAAAGCAGAGGTCAAAAGAAAGAGCTCACCATCCAAATAGCAGGAATAGGGAGCAGATAACTTATCCACAAAGAGAAGAGATAACATAAGAGAGACAATTACATAGAAAAAAGCTGAAACGATGCCTCCACCTAGGAGGATGAAAATGTGAGAATCAATGGCAGAATAAAATAGAGTCATGAAGGGGGAAATTGTACGGGCCAAGGCCCGCACCGCCTTGCGGGGCCGGACTAAAGCCCGTCCGCCGAAGGCGGTAACAAACTCAACCAGCCAGCTCTCCATAGATTGAAGATGCCAGCTTGGATGTAGGCCTTGAGAGTTGAAAGTGCGCCCCGGCCCCAGGGAGCCCAGAGTCAAAGGCTTAGTAGCCCTGAGCCATTAATAGAAAATAGAGGCGAAACGGTGGGTAATTTGCAATAAGAGGGAAACAGCGAGTAAAATCCATAGGTTAAGATAGATACCTAATAGATTTTCCCCGATAAGAGACTGTGAATAAGGGGAGTAAAAGTAGAATAGAGCTACAGAATCCATGAAGGACTCAGAATAAAAAGAAAGAGCAGAGGATTCGAAAGAACCAAATACAGAGAGATCATTACCACCAGAAGTGAAGAAGGATAATTCTGGATGAGGGTGAACATTGTTGAGAGAATAGATCCAAAAGACACCAGCAAAGAAGATGGATTCAAAGCAGACTAACAAGGAAAAAGAAGCCAAACCATTAGCTCGGGCGCTAATTGTATAGTGGAAGTAAGATTCAAATAAGCCCACACGGACCCATTCAGAAACCATCCAGATTAATCCCACGGTTAACCATAGGATCCAAAGCAGGGAAGAATAATGTGATGAATGGGCAGTATAAATCACAGTTAAAAATGCGCTCAATACCCAAAGAGGTAGGGAAGAACACAATAAACTTGCGCGACCACCATAATCCACTCTGGTCGAAAGAGCTAGAGGAATGGAATCTCTTGTTGATCTATCTAAAAAAAGCATAGCCGATGTTTTAAGCATTTGAGCCCTCTCTAGCCAAGCAGCCGATTGTGCCGATGAAACTGATCACTCGGGCCGGGCAAGAAGAGAGTCTAGGGCTAGGGGAAAACCCCAAGCGCCAAAGGGCGCGCCGGGGTGAACCCCTTGCGCCTTTGGCGCTAGGGGAAAACCCCAAGCGCCAAAGGGCGCGCCGGGGTGAACCCCTTGCGCCTTTGGCGCTAGGGCCGTAGAGGGGCGTGAGAAGCACTAGGAGAAATGGAGTAGAGCGAGGAGGAGGTTAGCCCAGAGGAATTGAGAAGCTAGGAGGAAAGCGGTGAGTAGGGAGAGAGAAGAGAGACTGAGGGAGAAAGAGGATAAAAAGAGGAGAGAGGTGGAAGAGGTGATAAGAGAGCTAGAAGATAGCAGGTAGAGCCAATGAGAGTGGAACCAATGGCCATAGAAAGACCATAAACCCAGTAAGAGGAAGATAGAGATAAGGGTATAAAGGGAGAAGTAGAGAGAAGAGATAGAGGATAGGAAAAGCGACAGAGCAATATAGAGGAAGACCATATTAGCTAAGCCGGTATAAGAGAGGAAAAAGAGGTTAGAGAAGGAGATAGCGCGATAGAAGAAAGGTAAATAATAACCAGCTATTCCTGCGCCTAATTTGGAGAAGAAGAACAAGAAGAGAAAAGGGGAAGACTGGGTGCTTATGGAAAACCAGAGAAATAATGTGAGTAAGCTTTGAAATAGCAAGTAGAACCAGGGTCCATTCCCAGGAATATTAAGGGCATGCCCTTGTGATGCTAGAGCT
This sequence comes from Eutreptiella sp. 'Long Island Sound 2002', assembly GCA_964036045.1. Lineage (NCBI taxonomy): Eukaryota > Euglenozoa > Euglenophyceae > Eutreptiales > Eutreptiaceae > Eutreptiella > Eutreptiella sp. 'Long Island Sound 2002'. The sequence goes on along the minus strand of CAXIWF010001622.1, from coordinate 6,536 downwards.
ATGAGCAAAAGACTGGACAAATCCAGGAGAGAAGGATTAGCAGAAGAGAGGTGAAGCTATGGGAATCTACTAGAAAGAATGCCCAAAACAGCAGGAGAAAATGCGAAAGAATCAAATAGAATTGGGATCCTACAAAAAAGAGCGGAAAGATACAGCCAGCCAATAATAGTAAAGCCAGCGAATTAGGAGCTAAGTTTCAGAGTAGCAGAGAAAAGAGGAGAAATAAGAAGAGAAAGTCATAACCTTGGCTTGATCTAGAATCTAGATGAAATACCCAGGAAATAGAGGTAGCAAGAAAATAAGCAAACGTTATAGCAATTAATAGATGGGATGCGCCAAATCCAAAGAAAATCATCGAAATGCCCCCATAGAACCAATAACTGGCGCGAGCCCCTGAAGGAAGCACTGATTCAAAAGCCCATAGTTTCGGGCTCGCCAAGCGGCGAGCCCGATGGGGGGGTTGGCCAAGTAATCTGGAATTGCACCAGAAAGTAGGTAGCTAGTATGATGCTTCTGTGGTTTGACTCATTACAACCATTACTTGAGGGGGAATTAGTTACTCAGGTGCATATTTCTATACACCTACCTTGTTACAACTTAAGACAAAGGAAAGGGGTAGATTGTCTACGTCGGGCAGTGTGTAGAAATGAGCCTGGATATATTCAACAATAGAAGGCTTGCCTGGATCTAGAGTTTACATATTGAGTACGGCTTAATAAGGGACATCTAGCAAATATTAAATAGAAGCGCGTGTTGGATAGATCGCAAAGTAGCATAGCTGATAGCCTTGAATACAGGGTCAAGATACTTGTCCGCTAATCTGCCTTAAGGAGAGAAAGCAGCAGCCTTGCAACACCGAATACAAGTAAGATTTCTGCGTTGTATCAAATTAAAAGATATGCTCCCCCAATTGGACCGACGATTCCCTCAGATATCATAACGTGTAGTCTTGCGACCAAAGGCTAGGTAGTAGAGGGGTAATTCTACGAATAATTAGAGGTACAGACTAAGTGGGAACTAATCCATTTCGAAAGGCTGTACTTTCGTTAATTCTTTGGGGGGATCATAGAGTGTAATGCTTGGGCATTTAATGTCTAACATACCAGAACAAGAAGCCCCAGAGTGCTCTTCTAGAATAAACATAAGACCTAGTAATAGGAGAAAACCGTAGACAGGGTCTGGCCGCGACTGCTGGTACCCAGGTGAGTCTCTACATCTCCAGCACATCCCAATAGAAGCTAGTCTTCATTGTTGAGTGTTCGCCACTAGAGTTCCCAATAAACATGGGAAAAGTTAATACTACAAAACTTTCGCAATAAGAATGAAAATATCCTTCAAAATCTCCGATAATTGCTCTTTGCCTAATCGGAATAGATCAAGCAGATCATCCTTACCGCCTTCGGCGGACGGGCCAAGGCCCGGCCCCGCTAGGCGGTGCGGGCCTTGGCCCGTACAAAAAACCCAAAGGGAAAAGAGGAGAATTTATGCCATTTCTATTGACTTCTTTGCGTTTATGCCCTGCAAATATGGACTTCTATGTGTAGCTCATGTGACTGGGAAGTTTTCCATTAAACTGAAATAAAATAAAGAAAGATAGATAGATATTCCGTTAAATCTTAACAAACTCATTCAGCCATTCACTGCCCTTATTAGTGATCAGTGCGCCCGGACCAGAAGAGAGCCTTGATTGAGGGCCGCAGTAAATCTTGCAAGGGGAGGGGATGATTAGGCTAGATTGAAAGAGTAACAAACTCGAGAGAGGAGGAGAGTTTCCGGAGAGATTGGGATGCTTGAGAGGGAGAGTTCAGGGGAGTTTAAGGGCAAGTGAAGAGAGCAGGTAACTTGGAATCCTTGGTCCTTACGTACAAGAGGATAGAAAGGGAAACTAAGGGAAGAAGATAGAATCAGACCTCTTTTACAAGGATCTAAACCCAACTCACGTGATCTTTTATGGGTCGAACAGACCACAACTAGCTTACTGTCTTTGGGTAAGAAGGAAGAAAGAGTCGACATCGAGGTCCTGGAAGAAGATAGGGGCTACTTCAGGCTGTTATCCCTGACGTTTCTTTTAGACTAAATCAAATAGAGCTGGGCAATATTTGGATTAAAGTGTAGGATAACAAAGAAAAGGAGGTGATATTAGTATAGAATCGCCAATTGTCCCAAATAAACAGACCATAAGACAGAAGGACGCGGTTCCACCGGTCCACTCTAATCCTATGGATCGGTAAAGAAGTACAGGGTCTTTTCGTCTATCTAACCTTTATTGGTATTTGCGCCAGAATTCTAAATTCACCAAAGGTACACAAAAGATAGGGAGTACGCCGTTGCCTGATTCCAATGGATGTCAATTAAACACCGAGGTATTTCACTACTTTCTAACCCTCCGTGTAGTAAGGTTGCTCTTCAATGCAGAAATCAGTGAGCACAGGCCAACCATTATAATTCAATTGAATTTTGCTTCAATGGCCTATAGTTTTAAAAACTAGTCGCGTACAAATATTGCCGAGTTCCTTCTATGTACTTATCTTTGCACTCTTGGGTATTTCCTACCTTAAATTCTTAGTCAAAGCTACTCCTAGATGGCCTTTGGATCTTTATTGTCCTCTGCTTTTCGAACAGATAGCCTGGAGATCATCTTAAACATTCAATAGAATAGAGAGCCTGCTTGAACAAGGCTAAATGCTACTAATATCCCAATGGACTAATTGTTCATTTCACAAGTGTTGGTTCTACCGCCGAAGGCGGGCCCGGGTTACCGGTATGGGATACAAAAAGCTCAGGGATATGGGGTGATGGGCGATACAGCCTAAACCACCCAATCATAGTCAGGAAGGGGCACAATGAAAGAAAGAGTTGGGTAATCATAAAGGGAAGGGAGTTGGAACACAGAGGAGCATAGTTACTATCAAACCAGGGAAATAGAGAAAGAGAGAAAATGAGTAGAGGGATGGTTTTGGGGGGAATCTTAGATAATGAGAAAAGTTGATTCGAAAAGAAGATAGCTAGATTCCCCAGCTTCTTCGGAATTGTAAGCAATAGCTAGATATTTTCAAAGGGGGATTACTAATGAAAAGTACAGCTTACAAGAATTGCGTAAACAAAAGAGCCTGAGAACCAGCTATGACAGCCCGTGTTAAACATGTTATTCCTATCTTCTCGTCACACCTAATTATTGCAACAATTAAGGCTCAAGCCTCTGCTTGCGAGAAGATTATCGGTGCTGCTTCGGGTAAATGATCAATAAGGATAAGCGGGAGATGATAAATGAATCGAACTGAGGGATCCATGATGCAAAAGGTACACGATATTCATTAAAGTCGCAAATAGAATTAAGCCATATTTCGGTAAGATTTCCTCGTGGTACTTTTTCACTATTGGTACCTGCCTATATTCCAAAGGCTAGGGGTCCGGTCAAACGGGATACAATTCGAAGGTTAAGTCGATTCAATCGCCTTTACTACAACTAGGGAGAAATCTCTATAGATGTTTCACATGAGACTTCTTAATGAGTAGGCAGTACTCTTTATGTTACAGGTCCAAAGGATACATAGCGGATAATGGGCACATCAAATCTGTTCATTTTGCGGGGACCGGATCACCGTAGGCGAGCTGGTCTTCGACCATTTTCGCCAACGGCGGCGTTTTTTGAAAAATTTTCTCAACAGGGGGGGGTGGGTCTCTTTTTATACTAAATAAACTTTAATAGGGTACATTTGCCCATCTACCATCTAATTCAGGGGTACCCCTGCCCTATTTTATCCTAGCCAAAGAAGATGAAAGCCGGCCTTAGATTGGCGGGCCGGAAGAAATGAATCCAGATCAGGGGCTAAATTAGAGAAATCCCCCCCTTGTTTTCTAGGGGAAAGCCCCAAGCGCCAAAGGCGCGCCGGGGTGAACCCCTTGCGCCTTTGGCGCTAGGCCATCTTTCTCATTCATTCCCCCTAAAGCCGCCCCTCCCTCTATCTACTATCATCGCCCACTTCCAACTTTTGACCTCTTTCTCCTGCTCCCGGCCCGCCATTTGGCGAGCCGGCTAGGGCGGGATTCCAGAAATCCCGGCCCTGGCTTTCTCTCCCTTTTTTCTCAAGAATTGCTCCTATGGCAAAAGACCAGAACGCCAAAGGCGGGCTGGTCTGCGCCCATCCCGCCTTGGTGTTAAGGGGGGGCCCCAGAAAATTTTGCTCCTCTTGGAAATCCCTCTTGCTCTCTCTAGCTCTTTGGTTCTCTACGCCATCTTCCCCATTTCTTGCTCCTCTCGCCGCCCCCCCAGTCCTCAGTGTTCTCGCCCAGTTCCTGGATCCTAGGGGAGAACCCCAAGCGCCAAAGGCGCGCCGGGGTGAACCCCTTGCGCCTTTGGCGCTAGTCCTGGGGGCTCGCCGTTTGGCGAGCCCCCTCTTCCTATGGGTACCGCCTGCGGCGGCACGGGTTCACCCGGCCCCGCAGGCGGTGCGGGTTCTCCCGTAAAGCCCAGACCGCCAACGGCGGGCTCGGGCTGCGCCCATGCCGCCGCAGGCGGTAGGGCAAAATTAGAGAAATCCCCCCCTTGTTCTCTACGCCATCTTCCCCATTTCTTGCTCCTTAGGCCGACCCCCCAGTGAATCTCTCATCGCCCACTTCCAGCCTCCTAGGGGAGAACCCCAAGCGCTTTTGGGCGCGCCGGGGTGAACCCCTTGCGCCTTTGGCGCTAGTTTTGAGGGCCCGCCATTTGGCGAGCCCGTCCTCCTATGGGTACCGCCTGCGGCGGCACGGGTTCACCCGGCCCCGCAGGCGGTGCGGGTTCTCCCGTAAAGCCCCAGACCGCCAACGGCGGGCTCGGGCTGCGCCCATGCCGCCGCAGGCGGTAGGGCGAAAGGATTCCAACAGAATCCCGCCCCCTTGTTTTATGGGTGAAGACCAGAACGGCAAAGCCGGGCCTGGTCTGCGCCCATGCCGGCTTTCCCGTTATCCGCCTTTTTTCTCAAAAATTGCTCCTTTCTTTTCTCCGCCATTTGACACAATTCTTGCTCCTAAGGGCGGGGTGCCACTTTCAACTGTCATCGCCCACTTCCGACCTCCTCCTTCTTCGGGCTCGCCAAGCGGCGAGCCCGATGGGGCGGGATTCGAGAAATCCCGACCCTGATATGGGAAAAGACCAGAACGCCAACGGCGGGCTGGTCTGCGCCCATGCCGCCGAAGGCGGGAGTTCTTTGTTCTCCCTTGGTGGGGCGGGATTCGAGAAATCCCGACCCTGGCTTTCTCTCTCTTTTTGAAGGCTGCCCTTCATTGTCTACGCCCCTTTTCCCCATTTCTTGCTCCTCTCGCTGGGCGCCAGTGAATGCTCTCATCGCCCACTTCTAGGCGGGATTTTCCCCTTCTTTTGAGGGCCCGCCAAATGGCGGGCCCGTACTCCTATGGGTACCGCCTGCGGCGGCACGGGTTCACCCGGCCCCGCAGGCGGTGCGGGTTCTCCCGTAAAGCCCCAGACCGCCAACGGCGGGCTCGGGCTGCGCCCATGCCGCCGCAGGCGGTAGGGCGGAAGGATTCCACAAATCCCGCCCCCTTGTCTTCTAGGGGAAAGCCCCAAGCGCCTTTGGGCGCGCCGGGGTGAACCCCTTGCGCCAAAGGCGCTAGGCCATCTTCCCCAATTCTTGCTCCTGAGGCTGGGCCCACACTATGGGTAAAGACCAGAACGCCAAAGGCGGGCTGGTCTGCGCCCATCCGCCTTTAGCATTATCCACTGTCATCGCCCAGTTCCAGGCTCCTAGGGGAGAACCCCAAGCGCTTTTGGGCGCGCCGGGGTGAACCCCTTGCGCCTTTGGCGCTAGTTTTGAGGGCCCGCCATTTGGCGAGCCCGTCTTCCTATGGGTACCGCCTGCGGCGGCACGGGTTCACCCGGCCCCGCAGGCGGTGCGGGTTCTCCCGTAAAGCCCCAGACCGCCAACGGCGGGCTCGGGCTGCGCCCATGCCGCCGCAGGCGGTAGGGCGGAAGGATTCGAGATATCCCGCCCCTTGCTATCTACCCCATCTTTCTCCGCATTTTCCCCTAGGGGAAAACCCCAAGCGCTTTTGGGCGCGCCGGGGTGAACCCCTTGCGCCTTTGGCGCTAGCTCTCCCATTCTCTTTCTTTTTCCTCTCATCTGCTGCTTTCTTTTCTACGCCATCTTTCCCCCCACTCATTGCTCCTAAGGGGTGGCTGGCAGTGAATGCTCCCATCGCCCACTTCCAGGCTCCTCATTCTATCTTCTTCCTGGGGCGGGATCCGAATCCCGCCCCTTGCTTTTTACGACATCTTTCTCCGGATTTTCTCCTAGGGGAAAACCCCAAGCGCCAAAGGCGCGCCGGGGCGAACCCCTTGCGCCTCTGGCGCTAGCCCGGCCTCTCTCTGACTTTTTTCCTCTTCTCTGCTGCTTTCTTTTCTACGCCCCTTTTCTCAATTCTTGCTCCTATGGTCGGGCCCCAGTGAATGCTCTCATCGCCCACTTCCAGGCTCCTCCTTCTTTCTTCTTCCTGGGGCGGGATTCGGATCCCGCCCCCTGCTTTTGACGACATCTTTC
>CAXIWF010001621.1:0-47179 GCA_964036045.1 Eutreptiella sp. 'Long Island Sound 2002' | reverse complement strand
GGCATACCCCCCCCTAAGTCCTCAAAAGTTCCGGCATAGGCCCCCCCTAAGTCCTCAAAACTTCCGGCATACCCCCCCCTAAGCCCCCAAAAGTTCCGGCATACCCCCCCCAAGTCCTGAAAAGTTCCGGCATACCCCCCCCTAAGCCCCCAAAAGTTCCGGCATACCCCCCCTTGAACCCCAAAAGTTCCGGCATACCCCCCCCTAAGTCCTCAAAAGTTCCGGCATACCCCCCCCTAAGTCCTCAAAAGTTCCCGCATACCCCCCCCTAAGTCCTCAAAACTTCCGGCATACCCCCCCCTAAGCCCCCAAAAGTTCCGGCATACCCCCCCCCAAGTCCTGAAAAGTTCCGGCATACCCCCCCCTAAGCCCCCAAAAGTTCCGGCATACCCCCCCTTGAACCCCAAAAGTTCCGGCATACCCCCCCCTAAGTCCTCAAAAGTTCCGGCATACCCCCCCCTAAGTCCTCAAAAGTTCCGGCATACCCCCCCCTAAGTCCCCAAAAGTTCCGGCATACCCCCCCCTGAGCCCCCAAAAGTTCCGGCATACCCCCCCCTAAGCCCCCAAAAGTTCCGGCATACCCCCCCCTGAGCCCCCAAAAGTTCCGGCATACCCCCCCCTAAGTCCTCAAAAGTTCCGGCATACCCCCCCCTAAGTCCTCAAAACCTCCGGCATACCCCCCCCTAAGCCCCCAAAAGTTCCGGCATACCCCCCCTAAGTCCTGAAAAGTTCCGGCATACCCCCCCCTAAGCCCCCAAAAGTTCCGGCATACCCCCCCCTGAGCCCCCAAAAGTTCCGGCATACCCCCCCCTAAGCCCCCAAACGTTCCGGCATACCCCCCCCTAAGTCCCCAAAAGTTCCGGCATACCCCCCCCTAAGTCCCCAAAGGTTCTGGCATACCCCCCCCTGAGCCCCCAAAAGTTCCGGCATACCCCCCCCTAAGCCCCCAAAAGTCCCGGTATACCCCCCCCTGAGCCCCCAAAAGTTCTGGCATACCCCCCCCTAAGCCCCCAAAAGTTCCGGCATACCCCCCCCTAAGCCCCCAAAAGTTCCGGCATACCCCCCCCTGAGCTCCCAAAAGTTCCGGCATACCCCCCCCTAAGCCCCCAAAAGTTCCGGCATACCCCCCCCTAAGTCCCCAAAAGTTCCGGCATACCCCCCCCTAAGTCCCCAAAGGTTCTGGCATACCCCCCCCTGAGCCCCCAAAAGTTCCGGCATACCCCCCCCTAAGCCCCCAAAAGTCCCGGTATACCCCCCCCTGAGCCCCCAAAAGTTCTGGCATACCCCCCCCTAAGTCCTCAAAAGTTCCGGCATACCCCCCCCTAAGTCCCCAAAAGTTCCGGCATACCCCCCCCTAAGTCCTCAAAAGTTCCGGCATACCCCCCCCTAAGTCCTCAAAAGTTCCGGCATACCCCCCCCTGAGCCCCCACAAGTTCCGGCATACCTGCCCCTAAGTCCTCAAAAGTTCCGGCATACCCCCCCCTGAGCCCCCAAAAGTTCCGGCATACCCCCCCCTAAGCCCCCAAAAGTTCCGGCATACCCCCCCCTGAGCCCCCAAAAGTTCTGGCATACCCCCCCCTAAGTCCCCAAAAGTTCCGGCATACCCCCCCCTAAGCCCCCAAACGTTCCGGCATACCCCCCCCTAAGTCCCCAAAAGTTCCGGCATACCCCCCCCTGAGCCCCCAAAAGTTCCGGCATACCCCCCCCTAAGTCCCCAAAGGTTCTGGCATACCCCCCCCTGAGCCCCCAAAAGTTCCGGCATACCCCCCCCTAAGTCCTCAAAAGTTCCGGCATACCCCCCCCTAAGTCCTCAAAAGTTCCGGCATACCCCCCCTGAGCCCCCACAAGTTCCGGCATACCCCCCCCTAAGCCCCCAAAAGTTCCGGCATACCCCCCCTTGACCCCCCACAAGTTCCGGCATACCCCACCCTAAGTCCTCAAAAGTTCCGGCATACCCCCCCCTAAGTCCCCAAAAGTTCCGGCATACCCCCCCCTGAGCCCCCACAAGTTCCGGCATACCCCCCCCTAAGTCCTCAAAAGTTCCGGCATACCCCCCCCTGAGCCCCCACAAGTTCCGGCATACCCCCCCCTAAGCCCCCAAAAGTTCCCGCATACCCCCCCCTAAGTCCTCAAAAGTTCCGGCATACCCCCCCCTAAGTCCTCAAAAGTTCCGGCATACCCCCCCCCGAGCCCCCAAAAGTTCCGGCATACCCCCCCCTGAGCCCCCAAAAGTTCCGGCATACCCTCCCCTAAGTCCCCAAAAGTTCCGGCATACCCCCCCCTGAGCCCCCACAAGTTCCGGCATACCCCCCCCTAAGTCCTCAAAAGTTCCGGCATACCCCCCCCTAAGTCCTCAAAAGTTCCGGCATACCCCCCCCCGAGCCCCCAAAAGTTCCGGCATACCCCCCCCTGAGCCCCCAAAAGTTCTGGCATACCCCCCCCTAAGTCCTCAAAAGTTCCGGCATACCCCCCCCTGAGCCCCCAAAAGATCCGGCATACCCCCCCCCTAAGTCCTCAAAAGTTCCGGCATACCCCCCTCTAAGTCCTCAAAAGTTCCGGCATACCCCTACCTAAGTCCCCAAAAGTTCCGGCATACTCCCCCCTAAGTCCTCAAAAGTTCCGGCATACCCCCCCCTAAGTCCTCAAAAGGTCCTGCATACCCCCCCCTAAGTCCCCAAAAGTTCCGGCATACCCCCCCCCAAGTCCCTAAAAGTTCCGGCATACCCCCCCCTAAGTCCCCAAAAGTTCCGGCATACCCCCCCCTAAGTCCCCAAAAGTTCCGGCATACCCCCCCCTGAGCCCCCACAAGTTCCGGCATACCCCCCCCTAAGTCCTCAAAAGTTCCGGCATACCCCCCCCTGAGCCCCCACAAGTTCCGGCATACCCCCCCCTAAGCCCCCAAAAGTTCCCGCATACCCCCCCCTAAGTCCTCAAAAATTCCGGCATACCCCCCCCTAAGTCCTCAAAAGTTCCGGCATACCCCCCCCCCGAGCCCCCAAAAGTTCCGGCATACCCTCCCCTAAGTCCCCAAAAGTTCCGGCATACCCCCCCCCCTGAGCCCCCACAAGTTCCGGCATACCCCCCCCTAAGTCCTCAAAAGTTCCGGCATACCCCCCCCTGAGCCCCCAAAAGTTCCGGCATACCCCCCCCTAAGTCCTCAAAAGTTCCGGCATACCCCCCCCTAAGTCCTCAAAAGTTCCGGCATACCCCTACCTAAGTCCCCAAAAGTTCCGGCATACCCCCCCCTAAGTCCTCAAAAGTTCCGGCATACCCCCCCCTAAGTCCTCAAAAGGTCCGGCATACCCCCCCCTAAGTCCTCAAAAGTTCCGGCATACCCCCCCTAAGTCCTCAAAAGTTCCGGCATACCCCCCCCTAAGTCCTCAAAAGTTCCGGCATAGGCCCCCCCTAAGTCCCCAAAAGTTCCGGCATACCCCCCCCCAAGTCCCCAAAAGTTCCGGCATACCCCCCCCTAAGTCCCCAAAAGTTCCGGCATACCCCCCCCTAAGTCCCCAAAATTTCCGGCATACCCCCCCCTAAGCCCCCACAAGTTCCGGCATACCCCCCCCTAAGTCCTCAAAATTTCCGGCATACCCCCCCCTGAGCCCCCAAAAGTTCCGGCATACCCCCGCCTAAGCCCTCAAAAGTTCCGGCATACCCCCCCCTAAGCCCTCAAAAGTTCCGGCATACCCCCCCTTGAGCCCCCAAAAGTTCCGGCATACCCCCCCCTAAGTCCTCAAAAGTTCCGGCATACCCCCCCCTAAGTCCTCAAAAGTTCTGGCATACCCCCCCCTGAGCCCCCAAAAGTTCCGGCATACCCCCCCCCTAAGTCCTCAAAAGTTCCGGCATACCCCCCCCTGAGCCCCCAAAAGTTCCGGCATACCCCCCCCTGAGCCCCCAAAAGTTCCGGCATACCCCCCCCTAGGTCCTCAAAAGTTCCGGCATACCCCCCCCTGAGCCCCCAAAAGTTCCGGCATACCCCCCCCTAAGTCCACAAAAGTTCCGGCATACCCCCCCCTAAGTCCCCAAAAGTTCCGGCATACCCCCCCCTAAGTCCCCAAACTTCCAGCATACCCCCCCTTGAGCCCCCAAAAGTTCCGGCATACCTGCCCCTAAGTCCTCAAAACTTCCGGTATACCCCCCCCTAAGTCCTCAAAAGTTCCGGCATACCCCCCCCTGAGCCCCCAAAAGTTCCGGCATACCTGCCCCTAAGTCCTCAAAAGTTCCGGCATACCCCCCCCTGAGCCCCCACAAGTTCCGGCATACCTGCCCCTAAGTCCTCAAAAGTTCCGGCATACCCCCCCCTAAGTCCCCAAAAGTTCCGGCATACGCCCCCCTAAGCCCCCAAAAGTTCCGGCATACCCCCCCCTCAGCTGCCAAAAGTTCCGGCATACCCCCCCCTAAGTCCTCAAAAGTTCCGGCATACCCCCCCCTAAGTCCTCAAAAGTTCCGGCATCCCCCCCCCTGAGCCCCCAAAAGTTCCGGCACACCCCCCCCTAAGTCCACAAAAGTTCCGGCATACTCCCCCCTAAGTCCTCAAAAGTTCCGGCACACCCCCCCCTAAGTCCTCAAAACTTCCGGCATACCCCCCCCTGAGCCCCCAAAAGTTCCGGCATACCCCCCCCTAAGTCCTCAAAAGTTCCGGTATACCCCCCCCTAAGTCCTCAAAAGTTCCGGCATACCCCCCCCTGAGCCCCCAAAAGTTCCGGCATACCCCCCCCTAAGTCCTCAAAAGTTCCGGCATACCCCCCCCTAAGTCCTCAAAAGTTCCGGCATACCCCCCCCTAAGTCCTCAAAAGTTCCGGCACACCCCCCCCTGAGCCCCCAAAAAGTTCCGGCATACCCCCCCCTAAGTCCTCAAAAGTTCCGGCATAACCCCCCCTGAGCCCCCAAAAGTTCCGGCATACCCCCCCCTAGGTCCTCAAAAGTTCCGGCATACCCCCCCCTGAGCCCCCAAAAGTTCCGGCATACCCCCCCCTAAGTCCACAAAAGTTCCGGCATACCCCCCCCTAAGTCCCCAAAAGTTCCGGCATACCCCCCCCTAAGTCCCCAAACTTCCAGCATACCCCCCCTTGAGCCCCCAAAAGTTCCGGCATACCTGCCCCTAAGTCCTCAAAACTTCCGGTATACCCCCCCCTAAGTCCTCAAAAGTTCCGGCATACCCCCCCCTGAGCCCCCAAAAGTTCCGGCATACCTGCCCCTAAGTCCTCAAAAGTTCCGGCATACCCCCCCCTGAGCCCCCACAAGTTCCGGCATACCTGCCCCTAAGTCCTCAAAAGTTCCGGCATACCCCCCCCTAAGTCCCCAAAAGTTCCGGCATACGCCCCCCTAAGCCCCCAAAAGTTCCGGCATACCCCCCCCTCAGCTGCCAAAAGTTCCGGCATACCCCCCCCTAAGTCCTCAAAAGTTCCGGCATACCCCCCCCTAAGTCCTCAAAAGTTCCGGCATCCCCCCCCCTGAGCCCCCAAAAGTTCCGGCACACCCCCCCCTAAGTCCACAAAAGTTCCGGCATACTCCCCCCTAAGTCCTCAAAAGTTCCGGCACACCCCCCCCTAAGTCCTCAAAACTTCCGGCATACCCCCCCCTGAGCCCCCAAAAGTTCCGGCATACCCCCCCCTAAGTCCTCAAAAGTTCCGGTATACCCCCCCCTAAGTCCTCAAAAGTTCCGGCATACCCCCCCCTGAGCCCCCAAAAGTTCCGGCATACCCCCCCCTAAGTCCTCAAAAGTTCCGGCATACCCCCCCCTAAGTCCTCAAAAGTTCCGGCATACCCCCCCCTAAGTCCTCAAAAGTTCCGGCACACCCCCCCCTGAGCCCCCAAAAAGTTCCGGCATACCCCCCCCTAAGTCCTCAAAAGTTCCGGCATAACCCCCCCTGAGCCCCCAAAAGTTCCGGCATACCCCCCCCTAAGTCCTCAAAAGTTCCGGCATAACCCCCCCTGAGCCCCCAAAAGTTCCGGCATACCTGCCCCTAAGTCCTCAAAAGTTCCGGCATACCCCCCCCTAAGTCCTCAAAAGTTCCGGCATACCCCCCCCTGAGCCCCCAAAGGTTCCGGCATACCTGCCCCTAAGTCCTCAAAAGTTCCGGCATACCCCCCCCTGAGCCCCCAAAAGTTCCGGCATACCCCCCCCTAAGTCCTCAAAAGTTCCGGCATACCCCCCCCTGAGCCCCCAAAAGTTCCGGCATACCTGCCCCTAAGTCCTCAAAAGTTCCGGCATACCCCCCCCTAAGTCCTCAAAAGTTCCGGCATACCCCCCCCTGAGCCCCCAAAGGTTCCGGCATACCTGCCCCTAAGTCCTCAAAAGTTCCGGCATACCCCCCCCTGAGCCCCCACAAGTTCCGGCATACCTGCCCCTAAGTCCTCAAAAGTTCCGGCATACCCCCCCCTAAGTCCCCAAAAGTTCCGGCATACGCCCCCCTAAGCCCCCAAAAGTTCCGGCATACCCCCCCCTCAGCTGCCAAAAGTTCCGGCATACCCCCCCCTAAGTCCTCAAAAGTTCCGGCATACCCCCCCCTAAGTCCTCAAAAGTTCCGGCATCCCCCCCCCTGAGCCCCCAAAAGTTCCGGCACACCCCCCCCTAAGTCCACAAAAGTTCCGGCACACCCCCCCCTAAGTCCCCAAAAGTTCCGGCACACCCCCCCTTGAGCCCCCAAAAGTTCCGGCATACCCTCCCCTAAGTCCTCAAAAGTTCCGGCACACCCCCCCCTAAGTCCTCAAAACTTCCGGCATACCCCCCCCTGAGCCCCCAAAAGTTCCGGCATACCCCCCCCTGAGCCCCCAAAAAGTTCCGGCATACCCCCCCCTAAGTCCCCAAAAGTTCCGGCATACCCCCCCCTAAGTCCTCAAAAGTTCCGGCATAACCCCCCCTGAGCCCCCAAAAGTTCCGGCATAACCCCCCCTAAGTCCTCAAAAGTTCCGGCATACCCCCCCCTGAGCCCCCAAAAGTTCCGACATACCTGCCCCTAAGTCCTGAAAAGTTCCGGCGTACCCCCCCCTAAGTCCTCAAAAGTTCCGGCATACCCCCCCCCCTGAGCCCCCACAAGTTCCGGCATACCTGCCCCTAAGTTCTCAAAAGTTCCGGCATAGCCCCCCCTAAGTCCCCAAAAGTTCCGGCATACCCCCCCCTAAGCCCCCAAAAGTTCCGGCATACCCCCCCCTGAGCCCCCAAAAGTTCCGGCATACCCCCCCCTAAGTCCTCAAAAGTTCCGGCATACCCCCCCCTAAGTCCTCAAAACTTCCGGCATACCCCCCCCTAAGCCCCCAAACGTTCCGGCATACCCCCCCCTAAGTCCTGAAAAGTTCCGGCATACCCCCCCCTAAGCCCCCAAAAGTTCCGGCAAACCCCCCCCTGAACCCCAAAAGTTCCGGCATACCCCCCCCTAAGTCCTAAAAAGTTCCGGCATACCCCCCCCTAAGACCTCAAAAGTTCCGGCATACCCCCCCCTAAGTCCCCAAAAGTTCCGGCATACCTGCCCCTAAGTCCTCAAAAGTTCCGGCATACCCCCCCCTGAGCCCCCACAAGTTCCGGCATACCTGCCCCTAAGTCCTCAAAAGTTCCGGCATACCCCCCCCTAAGTCCCCAAAAGTTCCAGCATACCCCCCCCTAAGCCCCCAAAAGTTCCGGCATACCCCCCCCGGAGCCCCCAAAAGTTCCGGCATACCCCCCCCTAAGTCCTCAAAATTTCCGGCATACCCCCCCCTAAGTCCTCAAAACTTCCGGCATACCCCCCCCTAAGCCCCCAAACGTTCCGGCATACCCCCCCCTAAGTCCTGAAAAGTTCCGGCATACCCCCCCCTAAGCCCCCAAAAGTTTCGGCATACCCCCTCCTGAACCCCAAAAGTTCCGGCATACCCCCCCCTAAGTCCTCAAAAGTTCCGGCATACCCCCCCCTGAGCCCCCACAAGTTCCGGCATACCTGCCCCTAAGTCCTCAAAAGTTCCGGCATACCCCCCCCCTAAGACCTCAAAAGTTCCGGCATACCCCCCCCTAAGTCCCCAAAACTTCCGGCATACCTGCCCCTAAGTCCTCAAAAGTTCCGGCATACCCCCCCCTGAGCCCCCACAATTTCCGGCATACCTGCCCCTAAGTCCTCAAAAGTTCCGGCATACCCCCCCCTAAGTCCCCAAAAGTTCCGGCATACCCCCCCCTAAGCCCCCAAAAGTTCCGGCATACCCCCCCCTAAGCCCCCAAAAGTTCCGGCAAACCCCCCCCTGAACCCCAAAAGTTCCGGCATACCCCCCCCTAAGTCCTAAAAAGTTCCGGCATACCCCCCCCTAAGACCTCAAAAGTTCCGGCATACCCCCCCCTAAGTCCCCAAAAGTTCCGGCATACCTGCCCCTAAGTCCTCAAAAGTTCCGGCATACCCCCCCCTGAGCCCCCACAAGTTCCGGCATACCTGCCCCTAAGTCCTCAAAAGTTCCGGCATACCCCCCCCTAAGTCCCCAAAAGTTCCAGCATACCCCCCCCTAAGCCCCCAAAAGTTCCGGCATACCCCCCCCTGAGCCCCCAAAAGTTCCGGCATACCCCCCCCTAAGTCCTAAAAAGTTCCGGCATACCCCCCCCTAAGTCCTCAAAACTTCCGGCATACCCCCCCCTAAGCCCCCAAACGTTCCGGCATACCCCCCCCTAAGTCCTGAAAAGTTCCGGCATACCCCCCCCTAAGCCCCCAAAAGTTTCGGCTTACCCCTTCCTGAACCCCAAAAGTTCCGGCATACCCCCCCCTAAGTCCTCAAAAGTTCCGGCATACCCCCCCCTGAGCCCCCACAAGTTCCGGCATACCTGCCCCTAAGTCCTCAAAAGTTCCGGCATACCCCCCCCTAAGACCTCAAAAGTTCCGGCATACCCCCCCCTAAGTCCCCAAAAGTTCCGGCATACCTGCCCCTAAGTCCTCAAAAGTTCCGGCATACCCCCCCCTGAGCCCCCACAATTTCCGGCATACCTGCCCCTAAGTCCTCAAAAGTTCCGGCATACCCCCCCCTGAGTCCCCAAAAGTTCCGGCATACCCCCCCTTAAGCCCCCAAAAGTTCCGGCATACCCCCCCCTGAGCCCCCAAAAGTTCCGGCATACCCCCCCCTAAGTCCTCAAAAGTTCCGGCATACCCCCCCCTAAGTCCTCAAAACTTCCGGCATACCCCCCGCTAAGCCCCCAAACGTTCCGGCATACCCCCCCCTAAGTCCTGAAAAGTTCCGGCATACCCCCCCCTAAGCCCCCAAAAGTTCCGGCAAACCCCCCCCTGAACCCCAAAAGTTCCGGCATACCCCCCCCTAAGTCCTAAAAAGTTCCGGCATACCCCCCCCTAAGACCTCAAAAGTTCCGGCATACCCCCCCCTAAGTCCCCAAAAGTTCCGGCATACCTGCCCCTAAGTCCTCAAAAGTTCCGGCATACCCCCCCCTGAGCCCCCACAAGTTCCGGCATACCTGCCCCTAAGTCCTCAAAAGTTCCGGCATACCCCCCCCTAAGTCCCCAAAAGTTCCAGCATACCCCCCCCTAAGCCCCCAAAAGTTCCGGCATACCCCCCCCTGAGCCCCCAAAAGTTCCGGCATACCCCCCCCTAAGTCCTCAAAAGTTCCGGCATACCCCCCCCTAAGTCCTCAAAACTTCCGGCATACCCCCCCCTAAGCCCCCAAACGTTCCGGCATACCCCCCCCTAAGTCCTGAAAAGTTCCGGCATACCCCCCCCTAAGCCCCCAAAAGTTTCGGCATACCCCCTCCTGAACCCCAAAAGTTCCGGCATACCCCCCCCTAAGTCCTCAAAAGTTCCGGCATACCCCCCCCTGAGCTGCCACAAGTTCCGGCATACCTGCCCCTAAGTCCTCAAAAGTTCCGGCATACCCCCCCCTAAGACCTCAAAAGTTCCGGCATACCCCCCCCTAAGTCCCCAAAAGTTGCGGCATAC
The DNA here is from genome assembly GCA_964036045.1 of Eutreptiella sp. 'Long Island Sound 2002'. Taxonomy (NCBI): domain Eukaryota; phylum Euglenozoa; class Euglenophyceae; order Eutreptiales; family Eutreptiaceae; genus Eutreptiella; species Eutreptiella sp. 'Long Island Sound 2002'. The sequence continues at coordinate 37,285 of CAXIWF010001621.1, read as the reverse complement.
CTGCCCCTAAGTCCTCAAAAGTTCCGGCATACCCCCCCCTGAGCCCCCACAATTTCCGGCATACCTGCCCCTAAGTCCTCAAAAGTTCCGGCATACCCCCCCCTAAGTCCCCAAAAGTTCCAGCATACCCCCCCCTAAGCCCCCAAAAGTTCCGGCATACCCCCCCCTGAGCCCCCAAAAGTTCCGGCATACCCCCCCCTAAGTCCTCAAAACTTCCGGCATACCCCCCCCCTAAGTCCTCAAAACTTCCGGCATACCCCCCCCTAAGCCCCCAAACGTTCCGGCATACCCCCCCCTAAGTCCTCAAAAGTTCCGGCATACCCCCCCCTAAGTCCCCAAAAGTTCCAGCATACCCCCCCCCTAAGCCCCCAAAAGTTTCGGCATACCCCCTCCTGAACCCCAAAAGTTCCGGCATACCCCCCCCTAAGTCCTCAAAAGTTCCGGCATACCCCCCCCTAAGTCCTCAAAAGTTCCGGCATACCCCCCCCCAAGTCCTCAAAAGTTCCGGCATACCCCCCCCTGAGCCCCCAAAAGTTCCGGCATACCCCCCCCTGAGCCCCCAAAAGTTCCGGCATACCCCCCCCTGAGTCCTCAAAAGTTCCGGCATACCCCCCCCTGAGCCCCCAAAAGTTCCGGCATACCCCTCCCAAAGTCCACAAAAGTTCCGGCATACCCCCCCCTAAGTCCACAAAAGTTCCGGCATACCCCCCCCTAAGTCCACAAAAGTTCCGGCATACCCCCCCCTTAAGTCCTCAAAAGTTCCGGCATACCCCCCCCTAAGTCCTCAAAAGTTCCGGCATACCCCCCCCTAAGTCCCCAAAAGTTCCGGCATACCCCCCCCTAAGCCCCCACAAGTTCCGGCATACCCCCCCCTAAGTCCTGAAAAGTTCCGGCATACCCCCCCCTAAGTCCCCAAAGTTCCGGCATACCCCCTCTTGAGCCCCCAAAAGTTCCGGCATACCCCCCCCTAAGTCCTCAAAAGTTCCGGCACACCCCCCCCTAAGTCCTCAAAAGTTCCGGCATACCCCCCCCTAAGTCCCCAAAAGTTCCGGCATACCTGCCCCTAAGTCCCCAAAAGTTCCGGCATACCCCTTCCTGAGCCCCCACAAGTTCCGGCATACCCCCCCCCTAAGTCCTCAAAAGTTCCGGCATACCCCCCCCTAAGTCCCCAAAAGTTCCAGCATACCCCCCCCTAAGCCCCCAAAAGTTCCGGCATACCCCCCCTGAGCCCCCAAAAGTTCCGGCATACCCCCCCCTAAGTCCTCAAAAGTTTCGGCATACCCCCCCCTAAGTCCTCAAAACTTCCGGCATACCCCCCCCTAAGCCCCCAAACGTTCCGGCATACCCCCCCCTAAGTCCTGAAAAGTTCCGGCATACCCCCCCCTAAGCCCCCAAAAGTTTCGGCATACCCCCCCCTTAACCCCAAAAGTTCCGGCATACCCCCCCCTAAGTCCTCAAAAGTTCCGGCATACCCCCCCCTAAGTCCTCAAAAGTTCCGGCATTCCCCCCCCTAAGTCCTCAAAAGTTCCGGCATACCCCGCCCTGAGCCCCCAAAAGTTCCGGCATACCCCCCCCTGAGCCCCCAAAAGTTCCGGCATACCCCCCCCTAAGTTCTCAAAAGTTCCGGCATACCCCCCCCTGAGCCCCCAAAAGTTCCGGCATACCCCCCCCTAAGTCCTCAAAAGTTCCGGCATACCCCCCCCTAAGTCCACAAAAGTTCCGGCATACCCCCCCCTAAGTCCTGAAAAATCTCCGGCATACCCCCCCCTAAGTCCCCAAAAGTTCCGGCATACCCCCTCTTGAGCCCCCAAAAGTTCCGGCATACCCCCCCCTAAGTCCTCAAAAGTTCCGGCACACCCCCCCCTAAGTCCTCAAAAGTTCCGGCATACCCCCCCCTGAGCCCCCAAAAGTTCCGGCATACCCCCCCCGAGCCCCCAAAAGTTCCGTAATACCCCCCCCAAGTCCTCAAAAGTTCCGGCATACCCCCCCCTGAGCCCCCAAAAGTTCCGGCATACCCCCCCCTAAGTCTTCAAAAGTTCCGGCATACCCCCCCCTAAGTCCTCAAAAGTTCCGGCATACCCCCCCCTAAGTCCTCAAAAGTTCCGGCACACCCCCCTCTGAGCCCCCAAAAAGTTCCGGCATAGGCCCCCCTAAGTCCCCAAAAGTTCCGGCATACCCCCCCCTAAGCCCCCACAAGTTCTGGCATACCCCCCCCTAAGTCCTGAAAAGTTCCGGCATACCCCCCCCTAAGTCCCCAAAGTTCCGGCATACCCCCTCTTGAGCCCCCAAAAGTTCCGGCATACCCCCCCCTAAGTCCTCAAAAGTTCCGGCACACCCCCCCCTAAGTCCCCAAAAGTTCCGGCATACCTGCCCCTAAGTCCTCAAAAGTTCCGGCATACCCCCCCCTGAGCCCCCACAAGTTCCGACATACCCCCCCCCTAAGTCCTCAAAAGTTCCGGCATACCCCCCCCTAAGTCCCCAAAAGTTCCAGCATACCCCCCCCTAAGCTCCCAAAAGTTCCGGCATACCCCCCCCTGAGCCCCCAAAAGTTCCGGCATACCCCCCCCTAAGTCCTCAAAACTTCCGGCATACCCCCCCCTAAGCCCCCAAACGTTCCGGCATACCCCCCCCTAAGTCCTCAAAAGTTCCGGCATACCCCCCCCTGAGCCCTCAAAAGTTCCGGCATACCCCCCCCTAAGCCCCCAAAAGTTTCGGCATACCCCCCCCTTAACCCCAAAAGTTCCGGCATACCCCCCCCTAAGTCCTCAAAAGTTCCGGCATACCCCCCCCTAAGCCCCCAAAACTTTCGGCATACCCCCCCCTTAACCCCAAAAGTTCCGGCATACCCCCCCCTAAGTCCTCAAAAGTTCCGGCATACCCCCCCCTAAGTCCTCAAAAGTTCCGGCATACCCCCCCCTAAGTCCTCAAAAGTTCCGGCATACCCCCCCCTGAGCCCTCAAAAGTTCCGGCATACCCCCCCCTGAGCCCCCAAAAGTTCCGGCATACCCCCCCCTAAGTCCTCAAAAGTTCCGGCATACCCCCCCCTAAGTCCACAAAAGTTCCCGCATACCCCCCCCCAAGTCCTGAAAAATCTCCGGCATACCCCCCCCTAAGTCCCCAAAGTTCCGGCATACCCCCTCTTGAGCCCCCAAAAGTTCCGGCATACCCCCCCCTAAGTCCTCAAAAGTTCCGGAACACCCCCCTCTAAGTCCTCAAAAGTTCCGGCATACCCCCCCCTGAGCCCCCAAAAGTTCCGGCATACCCCCCCCTGAGCCCCCAAAAGTTCCGTAATACCCCCCCCAAGTCCCCAAAAGTTCCGGCATACCCCCCCCTAAGTCCTCAAAAGTTCCGGCATACCCCCCCCTAAGTCCTCAAAAGTTCCGGCATACCCCCCCCTAAGTCCTCAAAAGTTCCGGCATACCCCCCCCTCAGTCCTCAAAAGTTCCGGCATACCCCCCCCTAAGTCCTCAAAAGTTCCGGCACACCCCCCCCTGAGCCCCCAAACAGTTCCGGCATACCCCCCCCTAAGTCCCCAAAAGTTCCGGCATACCCCCCCCTGAGCCCTCAAAAGTTCCGGCATACCCCCCCCTAAGCCCCCAAAAGTTTCGGCATACCCCCCCCTTAACCCCAAAAGTTCCGGCATACCCCCCCCTAAGTCCTCAAAAGTTCCGGCATACCCCCCCCTAAGCCCCCAAAAGTTTCGGCATACCCCCCCCTTAACCCCAAAAGTTCCGGCATACCCCCCCCTGAGCCCCCAAAAGTTCCGTAATACCCCCCCCAAGTCCCCAAAAGTTCCGGCATACCCCCCCCTAAGTCCTCAAAAGTTCCGGCATACCCCCCCCTAAGTCCTCAAAAGTTCCGGCATACCCCCCCCTAAGTCCTCAAAAGTTCCGGCATACCCCCCCCTCAGTCCTCAAAAGTTCCGGCATACCCCCCCCTAAGTCCTCAAAAGTTCCGGCACACCCCCCCCTGAGCCCCCAAACAGTTCCGGCATACCCCCCCCTAAGTCCCCAAAAGTTCCGGCATACCCCCCCCTAAGTCCTCAAAAGTTCCGGCATAACCCCCCCTGAGCCCCCAAAAGTTCCGGCATACCCCCCCCTAAGTCCTCAAAAGTTCCGGCATACCCCCCCCTAAGTCCTCAAAAGTTCCGGCATAACCCCCCCTGAGCCCCCAAAAGTTCCGGCATACCCCCCCCCTAAGTCCTCAAAATTTCTGGCATAACCCCCCCTGAGCCCCCAAAAGTTCCGGCATACCTGCCCCTAAGTCCTCAAAAGTTCCGGCATACCCCCCCCTGAGCCCCCAAAAGTTCCGGCATACCTGCCCCTAAGTCCTCAAAAGTTCCGGCATACCCCCCCCTGAGCCCCCACAAGTTCCGGCATACCTGCCCCTAAGTCCTCAAAAGTTCCGGCATACCCCCCCCTAAGTCCCCAAAAGTTCCGGCATACCCCCCCCTAAGCCCCCAAAAGTTCCGGCATACCCCCCCCTGAGCCCCCAAAAGTTCCGGCATACCCCCCCCTAAGTCCTCAAAAGTTCCGGCATACCCCCCCCTAAGCCCCCAAAAGTTCCGGCATACCCCCCCCTAAGTCCCCAAAAGTTCCGGCATAACCCCCCCTGAGCCCCCAAAAGATCCGGCAATCCCCCCCCCTAAGTCCCCAAAAGTTCCGGCATACCCCCCCCTAAGTCCCCAAAAGTTCCGGCATACCCCCCCCTGAGCCCCCAAAAGTTCCGGCATACCCCCCCCTAAGTCCCCAAAAGTTCCGGCATACCCCCCCTAAGCCCCTAAAAGTTCCGGCATACCCCCCCCTGAGCCCCCAAAAGTTCCGGCATAACCCCCCCTAAGTCCTCAAAAGTTCCGGCATACCCCCCCCTAAGTCCCCAAAAGTTCCGGCATACCCCCCCCTGAGCCCCCAAAAGTTCCGGCATACCCCCCCCTAAGTCCTCAAAAGTTCCGGCATACCCCCCCCTAAGTCCTCAAAAGTTCCGGCATACCCCCTCGTGAGCCCCCAAAAGTTCCGGCATACCCCCCCCTGAGCCCCCACAAGTTCCGGCATAACCCCCCCTAAGTCCTCAAAAGTTCCGGCATACCCCCCCCTAAGTCCCCAAAAGTTCCGGCATACCCCCCCCTAAGTCCTCAAAAGTTCCGGCATACCCCCCCCTAAGTCCTCAAAAGTTCCGGCATACCCCCCCCCTAAGTCCTCAAAAGTTCCGGCACACCCCCCCCTGAGCCCCCAAAAGTTCCGGCATACCCCCCCCCGAGCCCCCAAAAGTTCCGGCATACCCCCCCCTAAGCCCCCAAAAGTTCCGGCATACCCCCCCCTGAGCCCCCAAAAGTTCCGGCATACCCCCCCCTGAGCCCCCAAAAGTTCCGGCATACCCCCCCTGAGCCCCCACAAGTTCCGGCATACCCCCCCCTGAGCCCCCAAAAGTTCCAGCATACCCCCCCCCCTAAGTCCTCAAAAGTTCCGGCATACCCCCCCCTAAGTCCCCAAAAGTTCCAGCATACCCCCCCCTAAGCCCCCAAAAGTTCCGGCATACCCCCCCCTGAGCCCCCAAAAGTTCCGGCATACCCCCCCCTAAGTCCTCAAAAGTTTCGGCATACCCCCCCCTAAGTCCTCAAAACTTCCGGCATACCCCCCCCTAAGCCCCCAAACGTTCCGGCATACCCCCCCCTAAGTCCTGAAAAGTTCCGGCATACCCCCCCCTAAGCCCCCAAAAGTTTCGGCATACCCCCCCCTTAACCCCAAAAGTTCCGGCATACCCCCCCCTAAGTCCTCAAAAGTTCCGGCATACCCCCCCCTAAGTGCTCAAAAGTTCCGGCATACCCCCCCCTAAGTCCTCAAAAGTTCCGGCATACCCCCCCCTGAGCCCCCAAAAGTTCCGGCATACCCCCCCCTGAGCCCCCACAAGTTCCGGCATACCCCCCCCTAAGTCCTCAAAAGTTCCGGCATACCCCCCCCTGAGCCCCCAAAAGTTCCGGCATACCCCCCCCTAAGTCCTCAAAAGTTCCGGCATACCCCCCCCTAAGTCCACAAAAGTTCCGGCATACCCCCCCCTAAGTCCTGAAAAATCTCCGGCATACCCCCCCCTAAGTCCCCAAAGTTCCGGCATACCCCCTCTTGAGCCCCCAAAAGTTCCGGCATACCCCCCCCTAAGTCCTCAAAAGTTCCGGCACCCCCCCCCCTAAGCCCTCAAAAGTTCCGGCATACCCCCCCCTGAGCCCCCAAAAGTTCCGGCATACCCCCCCCTGAGCCCCCAAAAGTTCCGTAATACCCCCCCCAAGTCCTCAAAAGTTCCGGCATACCCCCCCCTGAGCCCCCAAAAGTTCCGGCATACCCCCCCCTAAGTCCTCAAAAGTTCCGGCATACCCCCCCCTAAGTCCTCAAAAGTTCCGGCATAACCCCCCCTGAGCCCCCAAAAGTTCCGGCATACCCCCCCCTAAGTCCTCAAAATTTCTGGCATAACCCCCCCTGAGCCCCCAAAAGTTCCGGCATACCCCCCCCTAAGTCCCCAAAAGTTCCGGCATACCCCCCCCTAAGCCCCCAAAAGTTCCGGCATACCCCCCCCTGAGCCCCCAAAAGTTCCGGCATACCCCCCCCTAAGTCCTCAAAAGTTCCGGCATACCCCCCCCTAAGCCCCCAAAAGTTCCGGCATACCCCCCCCTAAGTCCCCAAAAGTTCCGGCATAACCCCCCCTGAGCCCCCAAAAGTTCCGGCAATCCCCCCCCCTAAGTCCCCAAAAGTTCCGGCATACCCCCCCCTAAGTCCCCAAAAGTTCCGGCATACCCCCCCCTGAGCCCCCAAAAGTTCCGGCATACCCCCCCCTAAGTCCCCAAAAGTTCCGGCATACCCCCCCTAAGCCCCTAAAAGTTCCGGCATACCCCCCCCTGAGCCCCCAAAAGTTCCGGCATAACCCCCCCTAAGTCCTCAAAAGTTCCGGCATACCCCCCCCTAAGTCCCCAAAAGTTCCGGCATACCCCCCCCTGAGCCCCCAAAAGTTCCGGCATACCCCCCCCTAAGTCCTCAAAAGTTCCGGCATACCCCCCCCTAAGTCCTCAAAAGTTCCGGCATACCCCCTCGTGAGCCCCCAAAAGTTCCGGCATACCCCCCCCTGAGCCCCCACAAGTTCCGGCATAACCCCCCCTAAGTCCTCAAAAGTTCCGGCATACCCCCCCCTAAGTCCCCAAAAGTTCCGGCATACCCCCCCCTAAGTCCTCAAAAGTTCCGGCATACCCCCCCCTAAGTCCTCAAAAGTTCCGGCATACCCCCCCCTAAGTCCTCAAAAGTTCCGGCATACCCCCCCCTGAGCCCCCAAAAGTTCCGGCATACCCCCCCCCGAGCCCCCAAAAGTTCCGGCATACCCCCCCCTAAGCCCCCAAAAGTTCCGGCATACCCCCCCCTGAGCCCCCAAAAGTTCCGGCATACCCCCCCCTTGAGCCCCCAAAAGTTCCGGCATACCCCCCCTGAGCCCCCACAAGTTCCGGCATACCCCCCCCTGAGCCCCCAAAAGTTCCAGCATACCCCCCCCCTAAGTCCTCAAAAGTTCCGGCATACCCCCCCCTAAGTCCCCAAAAGTTCCAGCATACCCCCCCCTAAGCCCCCAAAAGTTCCGGCATACCCCCCCCTGAGCCCCCAAAAGTTCCGGCATACCCCCCCCTAAGTCCTCAAAAGTTTCGGCATACCCCCCCCTAAGTCCTCAAAACTTCCGGCATACCCCCCCCTAAGCCCCCAAACGTTCCGGCATACCCCCCCCTAAGTCCTGAAAAGTTCCGGCATACCCCCCCCTAAGCCCCCAAAAGTTTCGGCATACCCCCCCCTTAACCCCAAAAGTTCCGGCATACCCCCCCCTAAGTCCTCAAAAGTTCCGGCATACCCCCCCCTAAGTCCTCAAAAGTTCCGGCATACCCCCCCCTAAGTCCTCAAAAGTTCCGGCATACCCCCCCCTAAGTCCTCAAAAGTTCCGGCATACCCCCCCCTGAGCCCCCAAAAGTTCCGGCATACCCCCCCTTGAGCCCCCAAAAGTTCCGGCATACCCCCCCCTAAGTCCTCAAAAGTTCCGGCATACCCCCCCCTGAGCCCCCAAAAGTTCCGGCATACCCCCCCCTAAGTCCTCAAAAGTTCCGGCATACCCCCCCCTAAGTCCACAAAAGTTCCGGCATACCCCCCCCTAAGTCCTGAAAAATCTCCGGCATACCCCCCCTAAGTCCTCACAAGTTCCGGCATACCCCCCCCTAAGTCCTCAAAAGTTCCGGCATACCCCCCCCTAAGTCCTCAAAAGTTCCGGCATACCCCCTCTTGAGCCCCCAAAAGTTCCGGCATACCCCCCCCCTGAGCCCCCAAAAGTTCCGTAATACCCCCCCCAAGTCCTCAAAAGTTCCGGCATACCCCCCCCTGAGCCCCCAAAAGTTCCGGCATACCCCCCCCTAAGTCCTCACAAGTTCCGGCATACCCCCCCCTAAGTCCTCAAAAGTTCCGGCATACCCCCCCCTGAGCCCCCAAAAGTTCCGGCATACCCCCCCCTGAGCCCCCAAAAGTTCCGTAATACCCCCCCAAGTCCTCAAAAGTTCCGGCATACCCCCCCCTGAGCCCCCAAAAGTTCCGGCATACCCCCCCCTAAGTCCTCACAAGTTCCGGCATACCCCCCCCAAGTCCTCAAAAGTTCCGGCATACCCCCCCCTGAGCCCCCAAAAGTTCCGGCATACCCCCCCCTAAGTCCTCACAAGTTCCGGCATACCCCCCCCTAAGTCCTCAAAAGTTCCGGCATACCCCCCCCTGAGCCCCCAAAAGTTCCGGCATACCCCCCCCTAAGTCCCCAAAAGTTCCGTAATACCCCCCCCAAGTCCTCAAAAGTTCCGGCATACCCCCCCCTGAGCCCCCAAAAGTTCCGGCATACCCCCCCCTAAGTCCTCACAAGTTCCGGCATACCCCCCCCTAAGTCCTCAAAAGTTCCGGCATACCCCCCCCAAGTCCTCAAAAGTTCCGGCATACCCCCCCCTGAGCCCCCAAAAGTTCCGGCATACCCCCCCCTAAGTCCTCACAAGTTCCGGCATTCCCCCCCCTAAGTCCTCAAAAGTTCCGGCACACCCCCCCCTGAGCCCCCAAAAGTTCCGGCATACCCCCTCTTGAGCCCCCAAAAGTTCCGGCATACCTGCCCCTAAGTCCTCAAAAGTTCCGGCATACCCCCCCCTGAGCCCCCACAAGTTCCGGCATACCCCCCCCCTAAGTCCTCAAAAGTTCCGGCATACCCCCCCCTAAGTCCCCAAAAGTTCCAGCATACCCCCCCCTAAGCCCCCAAAAGTTCCGGCATACCCCCCCCTGAGCCCCCAAAAGTTCCGGCATACCCCCCCCTAAGTCCTCAAAAGTTTCGACATACCCCCCCCTAAGTCCTCAAAAGTTCCGGCATACCCCCCCCTAAGTCCCCAAAAGTTCCGGCATACCCCCTCTTGAGCCCCCAAAAGTTCCGGCATACCCCCCCCTAAGTCCTCAAAAGTTCCGGCATACCCCCCCCTAAGTCCTCAAAAGTTCCGGCATACCCCCCCCTAAGTCCCCAAAAGTTCCGGCATACCTGCCCCTAAGTCCTCAAAAGTTCCGGCATACCCCCCCCTGAGCCCCCACAAGTTCCGGCATACCCCCCCCCTAAGTCCTCAAAAGTTCCGGCATACCCCCCCCTAAGTCCCCAAAAGTTCCAGCATACCCCCCCCTAAGCCCCCAAAAGTTCCGGCATACCCCCCCCTGAGCCCCCAAAAGTTCCGGCATACCCCCCCCTAAGTCCTCAAAAGTTTCGACATACCCCCCCCTAAGTCCTCAAAACTTCCGGCATACCCCCCCCTAAGCCCCCAAACGTTCCGGCATACCCCCCCCTAAGTCCTGAAAAGTTCCGGCATACCCCCCCCTAAGCCCCCAAAAGTTCCGGCATACCCCCCCCTAAGTCCTCAAAAGTTCCGGCATACCCCCCCCTAAGTCCTCAAAAGTTCCGGCATACCCCCCCCTAAGTCCTCAAAAGTTCCGGCATACCCCCCCCTGAGCCCCCGAAAGTTCCGGCATACCCCCCCCTGAGCCCCAAAAGTTCCGGCATACCCCCCCCTAAGTCCTCAAAAGTTCCGGCATACCCCCCCCTGAGCCCCCAAAAGTTCCGGCATACCCCCCCCTAAGTCCTCAAAAGTTCCGGCATACCCCCCCTAAGTCCACAAAAGTTCCGGCATACCCCCCCCTAAGTCCTCAAAAGTTCCGGCATACCCCCCCCTGAGCCCCCAAAAGTTCCGGCATACCCCCCCCTAAGCCCCCAAAAGTTTCGGCATACCCCCCCCTTAACCCCAAAAGTTCCGGCATACCCCCCCCTAAGTCCTCAAAAGTTCCGGCATACCCCCCCCTAAGTCCTCAAAAGTTCCGGCATACCCCCCCCTAAGTCCCCAAAGTTCCGGCATACCCCCTCTTGAGCCCCCAAAAGTTCCGGCATACCCCCCCCTAAGTCCTCAAAAGTTCCGGCACACCCCCCCCTAAGTCCTCAAAAGTTCCGGCATACCCCCCCCTGAGCCCCCAAAAGTTCCGGCATACCCCCCCCTGAGCCCCCAAAAGTTCCGTAATACCCCCCCCCAAGTCCTCAAAAGTTCCGGCATACCCCCCCCTGAGCCCCCAAAAGTTCCGGCATATCCCCCCCTAAGTCCTCAAAAGTTCCGGCATACCCCCCCCTAAGTCCTCAAAAGTTCCGGCATACCCCCCCCTAAGTCCTCAAAAGTTCCGGCATACCCCCCCCTGAGCCCCCAAAAGTTCCGGCATACCCCCCCCTAAGTCCTCAAAAGTTCCGGCATACCCCCCCTAAGTCCACAAAAGTTCCGGCATACCCCCCCCTAAGTCCTCAAAAGTTCCGGCATACCCCCCCCTGAGCCCCCAAAAGTTCCGGCATACCCCCCCCTAAGCCCCCAAAAGTTTCGGCATACCCCCCCCTTAACCCCAAAAGTTCCGGCATACCCCCCCCTAAGTCCTCAAAAGTTCCGGCATACCCCCCCCTAAGTCCTCAAAAGTTCCGGCATACCCCCCCCTAAGTCCCCAAAGTTCCGGCATACCCCCTCTTGAGCCCCCAAAAGTTCCGGCATACCCCCCCCTAAGTCCTCAAAAGTTCCGGCACACCCCCCCCTAAGTCCTCAAAAGTTCCGGCATACCCCCCCCTGAGCCCCCAAAAGTTCCGGCATACCCCCCCCTGAGCCCCCAAAAGTTCCGTAATACCCCCCCCAAGTCCTCAAAAGTTCCGGCATACCCCCCCCTGAGCCCCCAAAAGTTCCGGCATATCCCCCCCTAAGTCCTCAAAAGTTCCGGCATACCCCCCCCTAAGTCCTCAAAAGTTCCGGCATACCCCCCCCTAAGTCCTCAAAAGTTCCGGCACACCCCCCCCTGAGCCCCCAAAAAGTTCCGGCATACCCCCCCCTAAGTCCCCAAAAGTTCCGGCATACCCCCCCCTAAGTCCTCAAAAGTTCCGGCATAACCCCCCCTGAGCCCCCAAAAGTTCCGGCATACCCCCCCCTAAGTCCTCAAAATTTCTGGCATAACCCCCCCTGAGCCCCCAAAAGTTCCGGCATACCTGCCCCTAAGTCCTCAAAAGTTCCGGCATACCACCCCCTAAGTCCTCAAAAGTTCCGGCATACCCCCCCCTGAGCCCCCAAAAGTTCCGGCATACCTGCCCCTAAGTCCTCAAAAGTTCCGGCATACCCCCCCCTGAGCCCCCACAAGTTCCGGCATACCTGCCCCTAAGTCCTCAAAAGTTCCGGCATACCCCCCCCTAAGTCCCCAAAAGTTCCGGCATACCCCCCCCTAAGCCCCCAAAAGTTCCGGCATACCCCCCCCTGAGCCCCCAAAAGTTCCGGCATACCCCCCCCTAAGTCCTCAAAAGTTCCGGCATACCCCCCCCTAAGCCCCCAAAAGTTCCGGCATACCCCCCCCTAAGTCCCCAAAAGTTCCGGCATAACCCCCCCTGAGCCCCCAAAAGTTCCGGCATACCCCCCCCTAAGTCCCCAAAAGTTCCGGCATACCCCCCCCTAAGTCCCCAAAAGTTCCGGCATACCCCCCCCTGAGCCCCCAAAAGTTCCGGCATCCCCCCCCCTAAGTCCTCAAAAGTTCCGGCATACCCCCCCCTAAGTCCCCAAAAGTTCCGGCATACCCCCCCTAAGCCCCTAAAAGTTCCGGCATACCCCCCCCTGAGCCCCCAAAAGTTCCGGCATAACCCCCCCTAAGTCCTCAAAAGTTCCGGCATACCCCCCCCTAAGTCCCCAAAAGTTCCGGCATACCCCCCCCTGAGCCCCCAAAAGTTCCGGCATACCCCCCCCTAAGTCCTCAAAAGTTCCGGCATACCCCCCCCTAAGTCCTCAAAAGTTCCGGCATACCCCCCCGTGAGCCCCCAAAAGTTCCGGCATACCCCCCCCTGAGCCCCCACAAGTTCCGGCATAACCCCCCCTAAGTCCTCAAAAGTTCCGGCATACCCCCCCCTAAGTCCCCAAAAGTTCCGGCATACCCCCCCCTAAGTCCTCAAAAGTTCCGGCATACCCCCCCCTAAGTCCTCAAAAGTTCCGGCATACCCCCCCCTAAGTCCTCAAAAGTTCCGGCATACCCCCCCCTGAGCCCCCAAAAGTTCCGGCATACCCCCCCCCGAGCCCCCAAAAGTTCCGGCATACCCCCCCTAAGCCCCCAAAAGTTCCGGCATACCCCCCCCTAAGTCCCCAAAAGTTCCGGCATACCCCCCCCTAAGTCCTCAAAAGTTCCGGCACACCCCCCCCTAAGTCCTCAAAAGTTCCGGCATACCCCCCCCTGAGCCCCCAAAAGTTCCGGCATACCCCCCCCTGAGCCCCCAAAAGTTCCGTAATACCCCCCCCAAGTCCTCAAAAGTTCCGGCATACCCCCCCCTGAGCCCCCAAAAGTTCCGGCATATCCCCCCCTAAGTCCTCAAAAGTTCCGGCATACCCCCCCCTAAGTCCTCAAAAGTTCCGGCATACCCCCCCCTAAGTCCTCAAAAGTTCCGGCACACCCCCCCCTGAGCCCCCAAAAAGTTCCGGCATACCCCCCCCTAAGTCCCCAAAGTTCCGGCATACCCCCTCTTGAGCCCCCAAAAGTTCCGGCATACCCCCCCCTAAGTCCTCAAAAGTTCCGGCACACCCCCCCCTAAGTCCTCAAAAGTTCCGGCATACCCCCCCCTGAGCCCCCAAAAGTTCCGGCATACCCCCCCCTGAGCCCCCAAAAGTTCCGTAATACCCCCCCCAAGTCCTCAAAAGTTCCGGCATACCCCCCCCTGAGCCCCCAAAAGTTCCGGCATATCCCCCCCTAAGTCCTCAAAAGTTCCGGCATACCCCCCCCTAAGTCCTCAAAAGTTCCGGCATACCCCCCCCTAAGTCCTCAAAAGTTCCGGCACACCCCCCCCTGAGCCCCCAAAAAGTTCCGGCATACCCCCCCCTAAGTCCCCAAAAGTTCCGGCATACCCCCCCCTAAGTCCTCAAAAGTTCCGGCATAACCCCCCCTGAGCCCCCAAAAGTTCCGGCATACCCCCCCCTAAGTCCTCAAAATTTCTGGCATAACCCCCCCTGAGCCCCCAAAAGTTCCGGCATACCTGCCCCTAAGTCCTCAAAAGTTCCGGCATACCACCCCCTAAGTCCTCAAAAGTTCCGGCATACCCCCCCCTGAGCCCCCAAAAGTTCCGGCATACCTGCCCCTAAGTCCTCAAAAGTTCCGGCATACCCCCCCCTGAGCCCCCACAAGTTCCGGCATACCTGCCCCTAAGTCCTCAAAAGTTCCGGCATACCCCCCCCTAAGTCCCCAAAAGTTCCGGCATACCCCCCCCTAAGCCCCCAAAAGTTCCGGCATACCCCCCCCTGAGCCCCCAAAAGTTCCGGCATACCCCCCCCTAAGTCCTCAAAAGTTCCGGCATACCCCCCCCTAAGCCCCCAAAAGTTCCGGCATACCCCCCCCTAAGTCCCCAAAAGTTCCGGCATAACCCCCCCTGAGCCCCCAAAAGTTCAGGCATACCCCCCCCTAAGTCCCCAAAAGTTCCGGCATACCCCCCCCTAAGTCCCCAAAAGTTCCGGCATACCCCCCCCTAAGTCCCCAAAAGTTCCGGCATACCCCCCCCTGAAGCCCCAAAAGTTCCGGCATACCCCCCCCTAAGTCCTCAAAAGTTCCGGCATACCCCCCCCTAAGTCCCCAAAAGTTCCGGCATACCCCCCCTAAGCCCCTAAAAGTTCCGGCATACCCCCCCTTGAGCCCCCAAAAGTTCCGGCATAACCCCCCCTAAGTCCTCAAAAGTTCCGGCATACCCCCCCCTAAGTCCCCAAAAGTTCCGGCATACCCCCCCCTGAGCCCCCAAAAGTTCCGGGATATCCCCCCTAAGTCCTCAAAAGTTCCGGCATACCCCCCCCTGAGCCCCCACAAGTTCCGGCATAACCCCCCCTAAGTCCTCAAAAGTTCCGGCATACCCCCCCCTAAGTCCCCAAAAGTTCCGGCATACCCCCCCCTAAGTCCTCAAAAGTTCCGGCATACCCCCCCCTAAGTCCTCAAAAGTTCCGGCATACCCCCCCTAAGTCCTCAAAAGTTCCGGCATACCCCCCCCTGAGCCCCCAAAAGTTCCGGCATACCCCCCCCCGAGCCCCCAAAAGTTCCGGCATACCCCCCCCTAAGCCCCCAAAAGTTCCGGCATACCCCCCCCTAAGTCCCCAAAAGTTCCGGCATACCCCCCCCTGAGCCCCCACAAGTTCCGGCATACCCCCCCCTGAGCCCCCAAAAGTTCCGGCATACCCCCCCCTGAGCCCCCACAAGTTCCGGCATACCCCCCTCTGAGCCCCCAAAAGTTCCAGCATACCCCCCCCTAAGTCCTCAAAAGTTCCGGCATACCCCCCCCTAAGTCCCCAAAAGTTCCGGCATACCCTTCCTCAAGTGCTCAAACGTTCCGGCATACCCCCCCCTAAGTCCTCAAAAGTTCCGGCATACCCCCCCCTAAGTCCTCAAAGGTTCCGGCATACCCCCCCCTAAGTCCTCAAAAGTTCCGGCATACCCCCCCCTAAGTCCTCAAAAATTCCGGCATACCCCCCCCATAAGTTCTCAAAAGTTCCGGCATACCCCCCCCTAAGCCCCCACAAGTTCCGGCATACCCCCCCCTGAGCCCCCGAAAGTTCCGGCATACCCCCCCCTAAGTCCCCAAAAGTTCCGGCATACCCCCCCCTAAGTCCCCAAACGTTCCGGCATACCCCCCCCTAAGTCCTCAAAAGTTCCGGCATACCCCCCCCTAAGTCCCCAAAAGTTCCGGCATACCCCCCCCTGAGCCCCCAAAAGTTCCGGCATACCCCACCCTAAGCCCCCAAAAGTTCTGGCATACCCCCCCCTAAGTCCCCAAAAGTTCCGGCATACCCCCCCCTGAGCCCCCAAAAGTTCCGGCATAACCCCCCCTTAGGCCCCCAAAAGTTCCGGCATACCCCCCCCTAAGTCCCCAAAAGTTCCGGCATACCCCCCCCTGAGCCCCCAAAAGTTCCGGCATACACCCCCCTAAGTCCTCAAAAGTTCCGGCATACCCCCCCCTAAGTCCTCAAAAGTTCCGGCATACCCCACCCTAAGTCCTCAAAAGTTCCGGCATACCCCCCCCTAAGTCCTCAAAAGTTCCGGCATACCCCCCCCTAAGTCCCCAAAAGTTCCGGCATACCCCCCCCTGAGCCCCCAAAAGTTCCGGCATCCCCCCCCCTAAGTCCTCAAAAGTTCCGGCATACCCCCCCCTAAGTCCTCAAAAGTTCCGGCATACCCCCCCCTAAGTCCTCAAAAGTTCCGGCATACCCCCCCCATAAGTTCTCAAAAGTTCCGGCATACCCCCCCCTAAGCCCCCACAAGTTCCGGCATACCCCCCCCTGAGCCCCCGAAAGTTCCGGCATACCCCCCCCTAAGTCCCCAAAAGTTCCGGCATACCCCCCCCTAAGTCCCCAAACGTTCCGGCATACCCCCCCCTAAGTCCTCAAAAGTTCCGGCATACCCCCCCCTAAGTCCCCAAAACTTCCGGCATACCCCCCCCTGAGCCCCCAAAAGTTCCGGCATACCCCACCCTAAGCCCCCAAAAGTTCTGGCATACCCCCCCCTAAGTCCCCAAAAGTTCCGGCATACCCCCCCCTGAGCCCCCAAAAGTTCCGGCATAACCCCCCCTTAGGCCCCCAAAAGTTCCGGCATACCCCCCCCTAAGTCCCCAAAAGTTCCGGCATACCCCCCCCTGAGCCCCCAAAAGTTCCGGCATACACCCCCCTAAGTCCTCAAAAGTTCCGGCATACCCCCCCCTAAGTCCTCAAAAGTTCCGGCATACCCCACCCTAAGTCCTCAAAAGTTCCGGCATACCCCCCCCTAAGTCCTCAAAAGTTCCGGCATACCCCCCCCTAAGTCCTCAAAAGTTCCGGCATACCCCCCCCCTTGAGCCCCCAAAAGTTCCGGCATACCCCCCCCTGGGCCCCCAAAAGTTCTAGCATACCCCCCCTAAGTCCCCAAAAGTTCCGGCATACCCCCCCCTAAGTCCTCAAAAGTTCCGGCATACCCCCCCCTAAGTCCCCAAAAGTTCCGGCATACCCCCCCTAAGCCCCTAAAAGTTCCGGCATACCCCCCCCTGAGCCCCCAAAAGTTCCGGCATAACCCCCCCTAAGTCCTCAAAAGTTCCGGCATACCCCCCCCTAAGTCCCCAAAAGTTCCGGCATACCCCCCCCTGAGCCCCCAAAAGTTCCGGCATACCCCCCCCTAAGTCCTCAAAAGTTCCGGCATACCCCCCCCTAAGTCCTCAAAAGTTCCGGCATACCCCCCCCTAAGTCCTCAAAAGTTCCGGCATACCCCCCCCTAAGTCCTCAAAAGTTCCGGCATACCCCCCCCTGAGCCCCCAAAAGTTCCGGCATACCCCCCCCCGAGCCCCCAAAAGTTCCGGCATACCCCCCCCTAAGCCCCCAAAAGTTCCGGCATACCCCCCCCTAAGTCCCCAAAAGTTCCGGCATACCCCCCCCTGAGCCCCCAAAAGTTCCGGCATACCCCCCCCTGAGCCCCCAAAAGTTCCGGCATACCCCCCCCTGAGCCCCCACAAGTTCCGGCATACCCCCCCCTGAGCCCCCAAAAGTTCCAGCATACCCCCCCCTAAGTCCTCAAAAGTTCCGGCATACCCCCCCCTAAGTCCCCAAAAGTTCCGGCATACCCTTCCTCAAGTGCTCAAACGTTCCGGCATACCCCCCCCTAAGTCCTCAAAAGTTCCGGCATACCCCCCCCTAAGTCCTCAAAGGTTCCGGCATACCCCCCCCTAAGTCCTCAAAAGTTCCGGCATACCCCCCCCTAAGTCCTCAAAAGTTCCGGCATACCCCCCCCATAAGTTCTCAAAAGTTCCGGCATACCCCCCCCTAAGCCCCCACAAGTTCCGGCATACCCCCCCCTGAGCCCCCGAAAGTTCCGGCATACCCCCCCCTAAGTCCCCAAAAGTTCCGGCATACCCCCCCTGAGCCCCCAAAAGTTCCGGCATACCCCCCCCTAAGCCCTCAAAAGTTCCGGCATACCCCCCCCTAAGTCCCCAAAAGTTCCGGCATACCCCCCCTTGAGCCCCCAAAAGTTCCGGCATACACCCCCCTAAGTCCTCAAAAGTTCCGGCATACCCCCCCCTAAGTCCTCAAAAGTTCCGGCATACCCCACCCTAAGTCCTCAAAAGTTCCGGCATACCCCCCCCTAAGTCCTCAAAAGTTCCGGCATACCCCCCCCTAAGTCCTCAAAAGTTCCGGCATACCCCCCCCCTTGAGCCCCCAAAAGTTCCGGCATACCCCCCCCTGAGCCCCCAAAAGTTCTGGCATACCCCCCCTAAGTCCCCAAAAGTTCCGGCATACCCCCCCCTAAGTCCTCAAAAGTTCCGGCATACCCCCCCCTAAGTCCAAGTCCAAGTCGCAAGCAGGTGTACCTCCCCTGTGGGCTGGCGTAGCCTTGCTCACGGCTGTGCCCCCGGGGGACAGCTCCCTGGCGCTGCCCCAACCCATGACACCGTACGCCTGCGGTGCGCTGTGGGTGTACACCACAGCAGGTGTGTCCCATCGATGGGCCCTCGCTCCTGCAGCAACAACTCAGTAACAGTAGACAAGCCGAGACGACGCCGCGTTGTGCCAGTGTAGGGCAGGCAGAGGTAGGACCGAGCCCCCCCCCCAGGGCCCGGCACAGAGGACTGCGCCCGGACCAGAACCCCCCCCCCAGCGTGACACACGGGACTGGGGCCGGGCCAGGCGCGGCACTGCCGTGTGACCCGACGTGCCTCGCAGCCCCACCCGCTCCCGCCCCACATGCACAGGCAGCGCGCGCGCCCCATACACACAGGCACGGCGGCATCTCCCTCCCGCGTGTGCCACCGCGGGGTACGGGGGCGGTCATCAGTCCGGCAGGCCTTGCGACCGGACAACCGAGCACCCGCCGGACCAGTAGTGACGCGCAAGGAAGGGCGACGTCCATGGTCCCGCAGGTCCGGATGAGGCCTTGACCCAACCCAACCCAACCCAACCCCCCCTAAGTCCTCAAAAGTTCCGGCATACCCCCCCCTAAGTCCTCAAAAGTTCCGGCATACCCCCCCCTGAGCCCCCAAAAGTTCCGGCATACCCCCCCCTAAGTCCTCAAAAGTTCCGGCATACCCCCCCCTGAGCCCCCAAAAGTTCCGGCATACCCCCCCCTGAGCCCCCAAAAGTTCCGGCATACCCCCCCTAAGTCCCCAAAAGTTCCGGCATACCCCCCCCTAAGTCCTCAAAAGTTCCGGCATACCCCCCCCTGAGCCCCCAAAAGTTCCGGCATACCCCCCCCTAAGTCCTCAAAAGTTCCGACATACCCCCCCCTAAGTCCTCAAAAGTTCCGGCATACCCCCCCCTAAGTCCTCAAAAGTTCCGGCATACCCCCCCCTAAGTCCTCAAAAGTTCCGGCATACCCCCCCCTAAGTCCTCAAAAGTTCCGGCATACCCCCCCCTAAGTCCTCAAAAGTTCCGGCATACCCCCCCCTGAGCCCCCAAAAATTCCGGCATTCCCCCCCCTGAGCCCCCAAAAGTTCCGGCATACCCTCCCCTAAGCCCCCAAAAGTTCCGGCATACCCCCCCCTAAGCCCCCAAAAGTTCCGGCATACCCCCCCCTAAGTCCTCAAAAGTTCCGGCATACCCCCCCCTAACTCCTCAAAAGTTCCGGCATACCCCCCCCTAAGTCCTCAAAAGTTCCGGCATACCCCCCCCTAAGTCCTCAAAAGTTCCGGCATACCCCCCCCTAAGTCCTCAAAAGTTCCGGCGTACCCCCCCCTAAGTCCTCAAAAGTTCCGGCATACCCCCCCCTAAGTCCTCAAAAGTTCCGGCATACCCCCCCCCTAAGTCCTCAAAAGTTCCGGCATACCCCCCCCTGAGCCCCCAAAAGTTCCAGCATACCCCCCCCTAAGTCCCCAAAAGTTCCGGCATACCCCCCCCTAAGTCCTCAAAAGTTCCGGCATACCCCCCCCCAAGTCCTCAAAATTCCGGCATACCCCCCCCTAAGTCCTCAAAAAGTTCCGGCATACCCCCCCCCGAGCCCCCAAAGGTTCCGGCATACCCCCCCCTGAGCCCCCAAAAGTTCCGGCATACCCCCCCCTAAGTCCTCAAAAGTTCCGGCATACCCCCCCCTAAGTCCCCAAAACTTCCGGCATACCCCCCCCTCAGCCCCCAAAAGTTCCGGCATACCCCCCCCTGAGCCCCCAAAAGTTCCGGCATACCCCCCCCTAAGTCCTCAAAAGTTCCGGCATACCCCCACCTAAATCCTCAAAAGTTCCGGCATACCCCCCCCTAAGTCCCCAAAAGTTCCGGCATACCCCCCCCTAAGCCCCCAAAAGTTCCGGCATACCCCCCCCTGAGCCCCCAAAAGTTCCGGCATACCCCCCCCTAAGTCCTCAAAAGTTCCGGCATACCCCCCCCTGAGCCCCCAAAAGTTCCGGCATACCCCCCCCTCAGTCCTCAAAAGTTCCGGCATACCCCCCCCTAAGTCCTCAAAAGTTCCGGCATACCCCCCCCTGAGCCCCCAAAAGTTCCGGCATACCCCCCCTAAGTCCCCAAAAGTTCCGGCATACCCCCCCCTAAGTCCTCAAAAGTTCCGGCATACCCCCCCCTGAGCCCCCAAAAGTTCCGGCATACCCCCCCCTAAGTCCTCAAAAGTTCCGGCATACCCCCCCCTAAGTCCTCAAAAGTTCCGGCATACCCCCCCCTAAGTCCTCAAAAGTTCCGGCATACCCCCCCCATAAGTCCTCAAAAGTTCCGGCATACCCCCCCCTAAGTCCTCAAAAGTTCCGGCATACCCCCCCCTAAGTCCTCCAAAGTTCCGGCATACCCCCCCCTAAGCCCTCAAAAGTTCCGGCATTACCCCCCTCAAGTGCTCAAAGGTTCCGGCATACCCCCCCCTAAGTCCTCAAAAGTTCCGGCATACCCCCCCCTAAGTCCTCAAAGGTTCCGGCATACCCCCCCCTAAGTCCTCAAAAGTTCCGGCATACCCCCCCTAAGTCCTCAAAAGTTCCGGCATGCCCCCCCTGAGCCCCCAAAAGTTCCGGCATACCCCCCCCTGAGCCCCCAAAAGTTCCGGCATACCCCCCCTTGAGCCCCCACAAGTTCCGGCATACCCCCCCCTAAGCCCCCAAAAGTTCCGGCATACCTCCCCCTAAGTCCTCAAAAGTTCCGGCATACCCCCCCCTGAGTCCCCAAAAGTTCCGGCATACCCCCCCCTAAGTCCTCAAAAGTTCCGGCATACCCCCCCCTAGGCCCCCAAAAGTTCCGGCATACCCCCCCCTAAGCCCTCAAAAGTTCCGGCATACCCCCCCCTAAGTTCTCAAAAGTTCCGGCATACCCCCCTCTTAGCCCCCAAAAGTTCCGGCATACCCCCCCCTAAGTCCCCAAAAGTTCCGGCATACCCCCCCCTAAGTCCTCAAAAGTTCCGGCATGCCCCCCCCCCAAGCCCCCAAAAGTTCCGGCATACCCCCCCCTAAGCCCTCAAAAGTTCCGGCATAACCCCCCCTAAGTGCTCAAAAGTTCCGGCATACCCCCCCCCTAAGTCCTCAAAAGTTCCGGCATACCCCCCCCTAAGTCCTCAAAAGTTCCGGCGTACCCCCCCCTAAGTCCTCAAAAGTTCCGGCATACCCCCCCCTAAGTCCTCAAAAGTTCTGGCAAACCCCCCCCATAAGTCCTCAAAAGTTCCAGCATACCCCCCCGTAAGTCCTCAAAAGTTCCGGCATACCCCCCCCTAAGCCCCCACAAGTTCCGGCATACCCCCCCCTGAGCCCCCAAAAGTTCCGGCATGCCCCCCCCTAAGTCCCCAAAAGTTCCGGCATACCCCCCCCTGAGCCCCCAAAAGTTCCGGCATACCCCTCCCTAAGCCCTCAAAAGTTCCGGCATACCCCCCCCCCGAGCCCCCAAAAGTTCCGGCATACCCCCCCCCTGAGCCCCCAAAAGTTCCGGCATACCCCCCCCTAAGTCCCCAAAAGTTCCGGCATACCCCCCCCTAAGCCCCCAAAAGTTCCGGCACACCCCCCCCTACGTCCCCAAAAGTTCCGGCATAACCCCCCCTAAGCCCCCAAAAGTTCCGGCATACCCCCCCCTAAGTCCTCAAAAGTTCCGGCATACCCCCCCCTAAGCCCCCAAAAGTTCCGGCATACCCCCCCCTGAGCCCCCAAAAGTTCCGGCATACCCCCCCCTAAGTCCTCAAAAGTTCCGGCATACCCCCCCCTAAGTCCTCAAAAGTTCCGGCATACCCCCCCCTGAGCCCCCAAAAGTTCCGGCATACCCCCCCCTAAGTCCTCAAAAGATCCGGCATACCCCCCCATAAGTCCTCAAAAGTTCCGGCAATCCCCCCCCCTGAGCCCCCAAAAGTTCCGGCATACCCCCCCCTAAGCTCCCAAAAGTTCCGGCATACCCCCCCCTAAGCCACAAAAGTTCCGGCATACCCCCCCTGAGCCTCAAAAGTTCCGGCATACCCCCCCCTAAGTCCTCAAAAGTTCCGGCATACCCCCCCCTGAGCCCCCAAACGTTCCGGCATACCCCCCCCTAAGTCCTCAAAAGTTCCGGCATACCCCCCCCTGAGCCCCCAAAAGTTCCGGCATACCCCCCCCTGAGCCCCCAAAAGTTCCGGCATACCCCCCCCTAAGTCCCCAAAAAATCTGGCATAACCCCCCCTAAGTCCTCAAAAGTTCCGGCATACCCCCCCTGACCCCCCAAAAGTTCCGGCATACCCCCCCCTAAGTCCTCAAAAGTTCCGGCATACCCCCCCCTAAGTCCTCAAAAGTTCCGGCATACCCCCCCCTAAGTCCTCAAAAGTTCCGGCATACCCCCCCCTAAGTCCTCAAAAGTTCCGGCAATCCCCCCCCCTGAGCCCCCAAAAGTTCCGGCATACCCCCCCCAAAGCTCCCAAAAGTTCCGGCATACCCCCCCCTAAGCCCACAAAAGTTCCGGCATACCCCCCCCTAAGCCTCAAAAGTTCCGGCATACCCCCCCCTAAGTCCTCAAAAGTTCCGGCATACCCCCCCCTGAGCCTCAAAAGTTCCGGCATACCCCCCCCTAAGTCCTCAAAAGTTCCGGCATACCCCCCCCTGAGCCCCCAAAAGTTCCGGCATACCCCCCCCTGAGCCCCCAAAAGTTCCGGCATACCCCCCCCTAAGTCCCCAAAAGTTCTGGCATACCCCCCCCTAAGTCCTCAAAAGTTCCGGCATACCCCCCCCTGAGCCCCCAAAAGTTCCGGCATACCCCCCCCCCAAGTCCTCAAAAGTTCCGGCATACCCCCCCCTAAGTCCTCAAAAGTTCCGGCATACCCCCCCCCAAGTCCTCAAAAGTTCCGGCATACCCCCCCCTAAGTCCTCAAAAGTTCCGGCATACCCCCCCCTAAGTCCTCAAAAGTTCCGGCATGCCCCCCCCTAAGTCCTCAAAAGTTCCGGCGTACCCCCCCCTAAGTCCTCAAAAGTTCCGGCATACCCCCCCCTAAGTCCTCAAAAGTTCCGGCATACCCCCCCCTGAGCCCCCAAAAATTCCGGCATTCCCCCCCCTGAGCCCCCAAAAGTTCCGGCATACCCCCCCCTAAGCCCCCAAAAGTTCCGGCATACCCCCCCTAAGCCCCCAAAAGTTCCGGCATACCCCCCCCTAAGCCCTCAAAAGTTCCGGCATACCCCCCCCTAAGTGCTCAAAAGTTCCGGCATACCCCCCCCTAAGTCCTCAAAAGTTCCGGCATACCCCCCCCTAAGTCCTCAAAAGTTCCGGCATACCCCCCCTTAAGTCCCCAAAAGTTCCAGCATACCCCCCCCTAAGTCCTCAAAAGTTCCGGCATACCCCCCCTAAGTCCCCAAAAGTTCCGGCATACCCCCCCCTAAGTCCTCAAAAGTTCCGGCATACCCCCCCCTAAGTCCTCAAAAGTTCCGGCATACCCCCCCCTAAGTCCTCAAAAGTTCCGGCATACCCCCCCCTAAGTCCTCAAAAGTTCCGGCATACCCCCCCCTAAGTCCTCAAAAGTTCCGGCATACCCCCCCCTGAGCCCCCAAAAGTTCCAACATACCCCCCCCTGAGCCCCCAAAAGTTCCGGCATACCCCCCCCTAAGTCCTCAAAATTCCGGCATACCCCCCCCTAAGTCCTCAAAAGTTCCGGCATACCCCCCCCCCGAGCCCCCAAAGGTTCCGGCATACCCCCCCTTGAGCCCCCAAAAGTTCCGGCATACCCCCCCCTAAGTCCTCAAAAGTTCCGGCATACCCCCCCCTAAGTCCCCAAAACTTCCGGCATACCCCCCCCTAAGTCCTCAAAAGTTCCGGCATACCCCCCCCTGAGCCCCCAAAAGTTCCGGCATACCCCCCCCTAAGTCCTCAAAAGTTCCGGCATACCCCCCCCTAAGTCCTCAAAAGTTCCGGCATACCCCCCCCTAAGCCCCCAAAAGTTCCGGCATACCCCCCCCTAAGTCCTCAAAAGTTCCGGCATACGCCCCCCTAAGCCCCCAAAAGTTCCGGCATACCCCCCCCTGAGCCCCCAAAAGTTCCGGCATACCCCCCCCTAAGTGCTCAAAAGTTCCGGCATACCCCCCCCTAAGTCCTCAAAAGTTCCGGCATACCCCCCCCTGAGCCCCCAAAAGTTCCGGCATACCCCCCCCTAAGTCCTCAAAAGATCCGGCATCCCCCCCCCTAAGTCCTCAAAAGTTCCGGCAATCCCCCCCCCTGAGCCCCCAAAAGTTCCGGCATACCCCCCCCTAAGTCCCCAAAAGTTCCGGCATACCCCCCCCTAAGCCCACAAAAGTTCCGGCATACCCCCCCCTGAGCCTCAAAAGTTCCGGCATACCCCCCCCTAAGTCCTCAAAAGTTCCGGCATACCCCCCCCTGAGCCCCCAAACGTTCCGGCATACCCCCCCCTAAGTCCTCAAAAGTTCCGGCATACCCCCCCCTGAGCCCCCAAAAGTTCCGGCATACCCCCCCCTGAGCCCCCAAAAGTTCCGGCATACCCCCCCCTAAGTCCCCAAAAATTCCGGCATACCCCCCCCTAAGTCCTCAAAAGTTCCGGCATACCCCCCCCTAAGTCCTCAAAAGTTCCGGCATACCCCCCCCTAAGTCCTTAAAAGTTCCGGCATACCCCCGGCTAAGTCCTCAAAAGTTCCGGCATACCCCCCCCTAAGCCCCCAAAAGTTCCGGCATACCCCCCCCTAAGCCCCCAAAAGTTCCGGCATACCCCCCCCTAAGTCCCCAAAAGTTCCGGCATACCCCCCCCTAAGTCCTCAAAAGTTCCGGCATACCCCCCCCTAAGTCCTCAAAAAATCCGGCATACCCCCCCTAAGTCCTCAAAAGTTCCGGCATACCCCCCCCTAAGTCCTCAAAAGTTCCGGCATACCCCCCCTTGAGCCCTTAAAAGTTCCGGCATACCCCCCCCTGAGCCCCCAAAAGTTCCAGCATACCCCCCCCTAAGTCCCCAAAAGTTCCGGCATACCCCCCCCTAAGTCCTCAAAAGTTCCGGCATACCCCCCCCTAAGTCCTCAAAAGTTCCGGCATACCCCCCCCTAAGTCCTCAAAATTCCGGCATACCCCCCCCTAAGTCCTCAAAAGTTCCGGCATACCCCCCCCCCGAGCCCCCAAAGGTTCCGGCATACCCCCCCATGAGCCCCCAAAAGTTCCGGCATACCCCCCCCTAAGTCCTCAAAAGTTCCGGCATACCCCCCCCTAAGTCCCCAAAACTTCCGGCATACCCCCCCCTCAGCCCCCAAAAGTTCCGGCATACCCCCCCCTGAGCCCCCAAAAGTTCCGGCATACCCCCCCCTAAGTCCTCAAAAGTTCCGGCATACCCCCACCTAAATCCTCAAAAGTTCCGGCATCCCCCCCCCTAAGTCCTCAAAAGTTCCGGCATACCCCCCCCTAAGTCCTCAAAAGTTCCGGCATACCCCCCCCTGAGCCCTCAAAAGTTCCGGCATACCCCCCCCTAAGTCCTCAAAAGTTCCGGCATACCCCCCCCTAAGCCCCCAAAAGTTCCGGCATACCCCCCCCTGAGCCCCCAAAAGTTCCGGCATACCCCCCCCTAAGTCCTCAAAAGTTCCGGCATACCCCCCCCTAAGTCCTCAAAAGTTCCGGCATACCCCCCCCTGAGCCCCCAAAAGTTCCGGCATACCCCCCCCTAAGTCCTCAAAAGATCCGGCATACCCCCCCATAAGTCCTCAAAAGTTCCGGCAATCCCCCCCCCTGAGCCCCCAAAAGTTCCGGCATACCCCCCCCTAAGCTCCCAAAAGTTCCGGCATACCCCCCCCTAAGCCCACAAAAGTTCCGGCATACCCCCCCCTGAGCCTCAAAAGTTCCGGCATACCCCCCCCTAAGTCCTCAAAAGTTCCGGCATACCCCCCCCTGAGCCCCCAAACGTTCCGGCATACCCCCCCCTAAGTCCTCAAAAGTTCCGGCATACCCCCTCCTGAGCCCCCAAAAGTTCCGGCATACCCCCCCCTGAGCCCCCAAAAGTTCCGGCATACCCCCCCCTAAGTCCCCAAAAGTTCTGGCATACCCCCCCCTAAGTCCTCAAAAGTTCCGGCATACCCCCCCCCTTAGCCCCCAAAAGTTCCGGCATACCCCCCCCTAAGTCCTCAAAAGTTCCGGCATACCCCCCCCTAAGTCCTCAAAAGTTCCGGCATACCCCCCCCTAAGTCCTCAAAAGTTCCGGCATACCCCCCCCTAAGTCCTCAAAAGTTCCGGCAATCCCCCCCAATGAGCCCCCAAAAGTTCCGGCATACCCCCCCCTAAGCTCCCAAAAGTTCCGGCATACCCCCCCCTAAGCCCACAAAAGTTCCGGCATACCCCCCCCTGAGCCTCAAAAGTTCCGGCATACCCCCCCCTAAGTCCTCAAAAGTTCCGGCATACCCCCCCCTGCGCCCCCAATCGTTCCGGCATACCCCCCCCTAAGTCCTCAAAAGTTCCGGCATACCCCCCCCTGAGCCCCCAAAAGTTCCGGCATACCCCCCCCTGAGCCCCCAAAAGTTCCGGCATACCCCCCCCTAAGTCCTCAAAAGTTCCGGCATACCCCCCCCTGAGCCCCCAAAAGTTCCGGCATACCCCCCCCTAAGTCCTCAAAAGTTCCGGCATACCCCCCCCTAAGTCCCCAAAAGTTCCGGCATACCCCCCCCTAAGTCCTCAAAAGTTCCGGCATACCCCCCCCTAAGTCCTCAAAAGTTCCGGCATACCCCCCCCTAAGTCCTCAAAAGTTCCGGCATGCCCCCCCCTAAGTCCTCAAAAGTTCCGGCATACCCCCCCCTAAGTCCTCAAAAGTTCCGGCATACCCCCCCCTAAGTCCTCAAAAGTTCCGGCATACCCCCCCCTGAGCCCCCAAAAATTCCGGCATTCCCCCCCCTGAGCCCCCAAAAGTTCCGGCATACCCCCCCCTAAGCCCCCAAAAGATCCGGCATACCCCCCCCTAAGCCCCCAAAAGTTCCGGCATACCCCCCCCTAAGTCCTCAAAAGTTCCGGCATACCCCCCCCTAAGTGCTCAAAAGTTCCGGCATACCCCCCCCTAAGTCCTCAAAAGTTCCGGCATACCCCCCCCTAAGTCCTCAAAAGTTCCGGCATACCCCCCCCTAAGTCCCCAAAAGTTCCGGCATACCCCCCCCTAAGTCCTCAAAAGTTCCGGCATACCCCCCCCTAAGTCCCCAAAAGTTCCGGCATACCCCCCCCTAAGTCCTCAAAAGTTCCGGCATCCTAAGTCCCCAAAAGTTCCGGCATACCCCCCCCTAAGTCCTCAAAAGTTCCGGCATACCCCCCCCTAAGTCCTCAAAAGTTCCGGCATACCCCCCCCTAAGTCCTCAAAAGTTCCGGCATACCCCCCCCTAAGTCCTCAAAGTTCCGGCATACCCCCCCTAAGTCCTCCAAAGTTCCGGCATACCCCCCCCTAAGTCCTCAAAAGTTCCGGCATACCCCCCCTGAGCCCCCAAAAGTTCCGGCATACCCCCCCCTAAGTCCTCAAAATTCCGGCATACCCCCCCCTAAGTCCTCAAAAGTTCCGGCATACCCCCCCTTGAGCCCTTAAAAGTTCCGGCATACCCCCCCCTGAGCCCCCAAAAGTTCCAGCATACCCCCCCCTAAGTCCCCAAAAGTTCCGGCATACCCCCCCCTAAGTCCTCAAAAGTTCTGGCATACCCCCCCCTAAGTCCTCAAAAGTTCCGGCATACCCCCCCCTAAGTCCTCAAAATTCCGGCATACCCCCCCCTAAGTCCTCAAAGTTCCGGCATACCCCCCCCGAGCCCCCAAAGGTTCCGGCATACCCCCCCTGAGCCCCCAAAAGTTCCGGCATACCCCCCCCTAAGTCCTCAAAAGTTCCGGCATACCCCCCCCTAAGTCCCCAAAACTTCCGGCATACCCCCCCTCAGCCCCCAAAAGTTCCGGCATACCCCCCCCTGAGCCCCCAAAAGTTCCGGCATACCCCCCCCTAAGTCCTCAAAAGTTCCGGCATACCCCCACCTAAATCCTCAAAAGTTCCGGCATCCCCCCCCCTAAGTCCTCAAAAGTTCCGGCATACCCCCCCTAAGTCCTCAAAAAGTTCCGGCATACCCCCCCCTAAGCCCCCAAAAGTTCCGGCATACCCCCCCCTGAGCCCTCAAAAGTTCCGGCATACCCCCCCTAAGTCCTCAAAAGTTCCGGCATACCCCCCCTAAGCCCCCAAAAGTTCCGGCATACCCCCCCCTGAGCCCCCAAAAGTTCCGGCATACCCCCCCCTAAGTCCTCAAAAGTTCCGGCATACCCCCCCCTAAGTCCTCAAAAGTTCGGCATACCCCCCCCTGAGCCCCCAAAAGTTCCGGCATACCCCCCATAAGTCCTCAAAAGTTCCGGCAATCCCCCCCCCTGAGCCCCCAAAAGTTCCGGCATACCCCCCCCTAAGCTCCCAAAAGTTCCGACATCCCCCCCCCTAAGCCCACAAAAGTTCCGGCATACCCCCCCCTGAGCCTCAAAAGTTCCGGCATACCCCCCCCTAAGTCCTCAAAAGTTCCGGCATACCCCCCCCTGAGCCCCCAAACGTTCCGGCATACCCCCCCTAAGTCCTCAAAAGTTCCGGCATACCCCCTCCTGAGCCCCCAAAAGTTCCGGCATACCCCCCCTGAGCCCCCAAAAGTTCCGGCATACCCCCCCCTAAGTCCCCAAAAGTTCTGGCATACCCCCCCCTAAGTCCTCAAAAGTTCCGGCATACCCCCCCCTTAGCCCCCAAAAGTTCCGGCATACCCCCCCCTAAGTCCTCAAAAGTTCCGACATACCCCCCCCTAAGTCCTCAAAAGTTCCGGCATACCCCCCCCTAAGTCCTCAAAAGTTCCGGCATACCCCCCCCTAAGTCCTCAAAAGTTCCGGCATACCCCCCCCTAAGTCCTCAAAAGTTCCGGCATACCCCCCCCTAAGTCCTCAAAAGTTCCGGCATACCCCCCTGAGCCCCCAAAAATTCCGGCATTCCCCCCCCTGAGCCCCCAAAAGTTCCGGCATACCCTCCCCTAAGCCCCCAAAAGTTCCGGCATACCCCCCCCTAAGCCCCCAAAAGTTCCGGCATACCCCCCCCTAAGTCCTCAAAAGTTCCGGCATACCCCCCCCTAACTCCTCAAAAGTTCCGGCATACCCCCCCTAAGTCCTCAAAAGTTCCGGCATACCCCCCCTAAGTCCTCAAAAGTTCCGGCATACCCCCCCTAAGTCCTCAAAAGTTCCGGCATACCCCCCCCTAAGTCCTCAAAAGTTCCGGCATACCCCCCCCTAAGTCCTCAAAAGTTCCGGCATACCCCCCCCCTAAGTCCTCAAAAGTTCCGGCATACCCCCCCCTGAGCCCCCAAAAGTTCCAGCATACCCCCCCCTAAGTCCCCAAAAGTTCCGGCATACCCCCCCCTAAGTCCTCAAAAGTTCCGGCATACCCCCCCCTAAGTCCTCAAAATTCCGGCATACCCCCCCCTAAGTCCTCAAAAAGTTCCGGCATACCCCCCCCCCGAGCCCCCAAAGGTTCCGGCATACCCCCCCCTGAGCCCCCAAAAGTTCCGGCATACCCCCCCCTAAGTCCTCAAAAGTTCCGGCATACCCCCCCCTAAGTCCCCAAAACTTCCGGCATACCCCCCCCTCAGCCCCCAAAAGTTCCGGCATACCCCCCCCTGAGCCCCCAAAAGTTCCGGCATACCCCCCCCTAAGTCCTCAAAAGTTCCGGCATACCCCCACCTAAATCCTCAAAAGTTCCGGCATACCCCCCCCTAAGTCCCCAAAAGTTCCGGCATACCCCCCCCTAAGCCCCCAAAAGTTCCGGCATACCCCCCCTGAGCCCCCAAAAGTTCCGGCATACCCCCCCCTAAGTCCTCAAAAGTTCCGGCATACCCCCCCTGAGCCCCCAAAAGTTCCGGCATACCCCCCCCTCAGTCCTCAAAAGTTCCGGCATACCCCCCCTAAGTCCTCAAAAGTTCCGGCATACCCCCCCCTGAGCCCCCAAAAGTTCCGGCATACCCCCCCTAAGTCCCCAAAAGTTCCGGCATACCCCCCCCTAAGTCCTCAAAAGTTCCGGCATACCCCCCCCTGAGCCCCCAAAAGTTCCGGCATACCCCCCCCTAAGTCCTCAAAAGTTCCGGCATACCCCCCCCTAAGTCCTCAAAAGTTCCGGCATACCCCCCCCTAAGTCCTCAAAAGTTCCGGCATACCCCCCCCTAAGTCCTCAAAAGTTCCGGCATACCCCCCCCTAAGTCCTCAAAAGTTCCGGCATACCCCCCCCTAAGTCCTCAAAAGTTCCGGCATACCCCCCCCTAAGCCCTCAAAAGTTCCGGCATTACCCCCCTCAAGTGCTCAAAGGTTCCGGCATACCCCCCCTAAGTCCTCAAAAGTTCCGGCATACCCCCCCCTAAGTCCTCAAAGGTTCCGGCATACCCCCCCCTAAGTCCTCAAAAGTTCCGGCATACCCCCCCCTAAGTCCTCAAAAGTTCCGGCATGCCCCCCCTGAGCCCCCAAAAGTTCCGGCATACCCCCCCCTGAGCCCCCAAAAGTTCCGGCATACCCCCCCTTGAGCCCCCACAAGTTCCGGCATACCCCCCCCCCTAAGCCCCCAAAAGTTCCGGCATACCTCCCCCTAAGTCCTCAAAAGTTCCGGCATACCCCCCCCTGAGTCCCAAAAGTTCCGGCATACCCCCCCCTAAGTCCTCAAAAGTTCCGGCATACCCCCCCCTAAGCCCCCAAAAGTTCCGGCATACCCCCCCCTAAGCCCTCAAAAGTTCCGGCATACCCCCCCCTAAGTCCTCAAAAGTTCCGGCATACCCCCCTCTTAGCCCCCAAAAGTTCCGGCATACCCCCCCCTAAGTCCCCAAAAGTTCCGGCATACCCCCCCACTAAGTCCTCAAAAGTTCCGGCATGCCCCCCCCCCAAGCCCCCAAAAGTTCCGGCATACCCCCCCCTAAGCCCTCAAAAGTTCCGGCATAACCCCCCCTAAGTGCTCAAAAGTTCCGGCATACCCCCCCCCTAAGTCCTCAAAAGTTCCGGCATACCCCCCCCTAAGTCCTCAAAAGTTCCGGCGTACCCCCCCCTAAGTCCTCAAAAGTTCCGGCATACCCCCCCCTAAGTCCTCAAAAGTTCTGGCAAACCCCCCCCATAAGTCCTCAAAAGTTCCAGCATACCCCCCGTAAGTCCTCAAAAGTTCCGGCATACCCCCCCCTAAGCCCCCACAAGTTCCGGCATACCCCCCCCTGAGCCCCCAAAAGTTCCGGCATGCCCCCCCTAAGTCCCCAAAAGTTCCGGCATACCCCCCCCTGAGCCCCCAAAAGTTCCGGCATACCCCTCCCTAAGCCCTCAAAAGTTCCGGCATACCCCCCCCCCGAGCCCCCAAAAGTTCCGGCATACCCCCCCCCTGAGCCCCCAAAAGTTCCGGCATACCCCCCCCTAAGTCCCCAAAAGTTCCGGCATACCCCCCCCTAAGCCCCCAAAAGTTCCGGCACACCCCCCCCTACGTCCCCAAAAGTTCCGGCATAACCCCCCCCTAAGCCCCCAAAAGTTCCGGCATACCCCCCCCTAAGTCCTCAAAAGTTCCGGCATACCCCCCCCTAAGCCCCCAAAAGTTCCGGCATACCCCCCCTGAGCCCCCAAAAGTTCCGGCATACCCCCCCCTAAGTCCTCAAAAGTTCCGGCATACCCCCCCCTAAGTCCTCAAAGTTCCGGCATACCCCCCCCTGAGCCCCCAAAAGTTCCGGCATACCCCCCCCTAAGTCCTCAAAAGATCCGGCATACCCCCCCATAAGTCCTCAAAAGTTCCGGCAATCCCCCCCCCTGAGCCCCCAAAAGTTCCGGCATACCCCCCCCTAAGCTCCCAAAAGTTCCGGCATACCCCCCCCTAAGCCCACAAAAGTTCCGGCATACCCCCCCCTGAGCCTCAAAAGTTCCGGCATACCCCCCCCTAAGTCCTCAAAAGTTCCGGCATACCCCCCCCTGAGCCCCCAAACGTTCCGGCATACCCCCCCTAAGTCCTCAAAAGTTCCGGCATACCCCCCCCTGAGCCCCCAAAAGTTCCGGCATACCCCCCCCTGAGCCCCCAAAAGTTCCGGCATACCCCCCCCTAAGTCCCCAAAAATCTGGCATAACCCCCCCTAAGTCCTCAAAAGTTCCGGCATACCCCCCCTGACCCCCCCAAAAGTTCCGGCATACCCCCCCCTAAGTCCTCAAAAGTTCCGGCATACCCCCCCTAAGTCCTCAAAAGTTCCGGCATACCCCCCCCCTAAGTCCTCAAAAGTTCCGGCATACCCCCCCCTAAGTCCTCAAAAGTTCCGGCAATCCCCCCCCCTGAGCCCCCAAAAGTTCCGGCATACCCCCCCCAAAGCTCCCAAAAGTTCCGGCATACCCCCCCCTAAGCCCACAAAAGTTCCGGCATACCCCCCCCTAAGCCTCAAAAGTTCCGGCATACCCCCCCCTAAGTCCTCAAAAGTTCCGGCATACCCCCCCCTGAGCCTCAAAAGTTCCAGCATACCCCCCCCTAAGTCCTCAAAAGTTCCGGCATACCCCCCCTGAGCCCCCAAAAGTTCCGGCGTACCCCCCCCTGAGCCCCCAAAAGTTCCGGCATACCCCCCCCTAAGTCCCCAAAAGTTCTGGCATACCCCCCCCTAAGTCCTCAAAGTTCCGGCATACCCCCCCCTCAGCCCCCAAAAGTTCCGGCATACCCCCCCTAAGTCCTCAAAAGTTCCGGCATACCCCCCCCTAAGTCCTCAAAAGTTCCGGCATACCCCCCCCCTAAGTCCCCCAAAAGTTCCGGCATACCCCCCCCTAAGTCCTCAAAAGTTCCGGCATACCCCCCCCTAAGTCCCCAAAAGTTCCGGCATACCCCCCCCTAAGTCCTCAAAAGTTCCGGCATACCCCCCCCTAAGTCCCCAAAAGTTCCGGCATACCCCCCCCTAAGTCCTCAAAAGTTCCGGCATACCCCCCCCTAAGTCCTCAAAAGTTCCGGCATACCCCCCCCTAAGTCCTCAAAAGTTCCGGCATACCCCCCCCTAAGTCCTCAAAAGTTCCGGCATACCCCCCCTAAGTCCTCCAAAGTTCCGGCATACCCCCCCCTAAGTCCTCAAAAGTTCCGGCATACCCCCCCCTGAGCCCCCAAAAGTTCCGGCATACCCCCCCTAAGTCCTCAAAATTCCGGCATACCCCCCCCTAAGTCCTCAAAAGTTCCGGCATACCCCCCCTTGAGCCCTTAAAAGTTCCGGCATACCCCCCCCTGAGCCCCCAAAAGTTCCAGCATACCCCCCCCTAAGTCCCCAAAAGTTCCGGCATACCCCCCCCTAAGTCCTCAAAAGTTCTGGCATACCCCCCCCTAAGTCCTCAAAAGTTCAGGCATACCCCCCCCTAAGTCCTCAAAATTCCGGCATACCCCCCCCTAAGTCCTCAAAAGTTCCGGCATACCCCCCCCCCGAGCCCCCAAAGGTTCCGGCATACCCCCCCCTGAGCCCCCAAAAGTTCCGGCATACCCCCCCCTAAGTCCTCAAAAGTTCCGGCATACCCCCCCCTAAGTCCCCAAAACTTCCGGCATACCCCCCCCTCAGCCCCCAAAAGTTCCGGCATACCCCCCCCTGAGCCCCCAAAAGTTCCGGCATACCCCCCCCTAAGTCCTCAAAAGTTCCGGCATACCCCCACCTAAATCCTCAAAAGTTCCGGCATCCCCCCCCCTAAGTCCTCAAAAGTTCCGGCATACCCCCCCCTAAGTCCTCAAAAGTTCCGGCATACCCCCCCCTAAGCCCCCAAAAAGTTCCGGCATACCCCCCCCTGAGCCCTCAAAAGTTCCGGCATACCCCCCCCTAAGTCCTCAAAAGTTCCGGCATACCCCCCCCTAAGCCCCAAAAGTTCCGGCATACCCCCCCCTTGAGCCCCCAAAAGTTCCGGCATACCCCCCCCTAAGTCCTCAAAAGTTCCGGCATACCCCCCCCTAAGTCCTCAAAAGTTCCGGCATACCCCCCCCTGAGCCCCAAAAGTTCCGGCATACCCCCCCATAAGTCCTCAAAAGTTCCGGCAATCCCCCCCCCTGAGCCCCCAAAAGTTCCGGCATACCCCCCCCTAAGCTCCCAAAAGTTCCGACATCCCCCCCCCTAAGCCCACAAAAGTTCCGGCATACCCCCCCCTGAGCCTCAAAAGTTCCGGCATACCCCCCCCTAAGTCCTCAAAAGTTCCGGCATACCCCCCCCTGAGCCCCCAAACGTTCCGGCATACCCCCCCCTAAGTCCTCAAAAGTTCCGGCATACCCCCTCCTGAGCCCCCAAAAGTTCCGGCATACCCCCCCCTGAGCCCCCAAAAGTTCCGGCATACCCCCCCCTAAGTCCCCAAAAGTTCTGGCATACCCCCCCCTAAGTCCTCAAAAGTTCCGGCATACCCCCCCCTTAGCCCCCAAAAGTTCCGGCATACCCCCCCCTAAGTCCTCAAAAGTTCCGACATACCCCCCCCTAAGTCCTCAAAAGTTCCGGCATACCCCCCCCTAAGTCCTCAAAAGTTCCGGCATACCCCCCCCTAAGTCCTCAAAAGTTCCGGCATACCCCCCCCTAAGTCCTCAAAAGTTCCGGCATACCCCCCCCTAAGTCCTCAAAAGTTCCGGCATACCCCCCCCTGAGCCCCCTAAAATTCCGGCATTCCCCCCCCTGAGCCCCCAAAAGTTCCGGCATACCCTCCCCTAAGCCCCCAAAAGTTCCGGCATACCCCCCCTAAGCCCCCAAAAGTTCCGGCATACCCCCCCCTAAGTCCTCAAAAGTTCCGGCATACCCCCCCCTAACTCCTCAAAAGTTCCGGCATACCCCCCCCTAAGTCCTCAAAAGTTCCGGCATACCCCCCCCTAAGTCCTCAAAAGTTCCGGCATACCCCCCCCTAAGTCCTCAAAAGTTCCGGCATACCCCCCCCTAAGTCCTCAAAAGTTCCGGCATACCCCCCCCTAAGTCCTCAAAAGTTCCGGCATACCCCCCCCCTAAGTCCTCAAAAGTTCCGGCATACCCCCCCCTGAGCCCCCAAAAGTTCCAGCATACCCCCCCCTAAGTCCCCAAAAGTTCCGGCATACCCCCCCCTAAGTCCTCAAAAGTTCCGGCATACCCCCCCCTAAGTCCTCAAAATTCCGGCATACCCCCCCCTAACTCCTCAAAAAGTTCCGGCATACCCCCCCCCGAGCCCCCAAAGGTTCCGGCATACCCCCCCCTGAGCCCCCAAAAGTTCCGGCATACCCCCCCCTAAGTCCTCAAAAGTTCCGGCATACCCCCCCCTAAGTCCCCAAAACTTCCGGCATACCCCCCCCTCAGCCCCCAAAAGTTCCGGCATACCCCCCCCTGAGCCCCCAAAAGTTCCGGCATACCCCCCCCTAAGTCCTCAAAAGTTCCGGCATACCCCCACCTAAATCCTCAAAAGTTCCGGCATACCCCCCCCTAAGTCCCCAAAAGTTCCGGCATACCCCCCCCTAAGCCCCCAAAAGTTCCGGCATACCCCCCCCTGAGCCCCCAAAAGTTCCGGCATACCCCCCCCTAAGTCCTCAAAAGTTCCGGCATACCCCCCCCTGAGCCCCCAAAAGTTCCGGCATACCCCCCCTCAGTCCTCAAAAGTTCCGGCATACCCCCCCTAAGTCCTCAAAAGTTCCGGCATACCCCCCCCTGAGCCCCCAAAAGTTCCGGCATACCCCCCCTAAGTCCCCAAAAGTTCCGGCATACCCCCCCCTAAGTCCTCAAAAGTTCCGGCATACCCCCCCCTGAGCCCCAAAAGTTCCGGCATACCCCCCCCTAAGTCCTCAAAAGTTCCGGCATACCCCCCCCTAAGTCCTCAAAAGTTCCGGCATACCCCCCCCTAAGTCCTCAAAAGTTCCGGCATACCCCCCCCTAAGTCCTCAAAAGTTCCGGCATACCCCCCCCTAAGTCCTCAAAAGTTCCGGCATACCCCCCCCTAAGTCCTCAAAAGTTCCGGCATACCCCCCCCTAAGCCCTCAAAAGTTCCGGCATTACCCCCCTCAAGTGCTCAAAGGTTCCGGCATACCCCCCCCTAAGTCCTCAAAAGTTCCGGCATACCCCCCCCTAAGTCCTCAAAGGTTCCGGCATACCCCCCCCTAAGTCCTCAAAAGTTCCGGCATACCCCCCCCTAAGTCCTCAAAAGTTCCGGCATGCCCCCCCTGAGCCCCCAAAAGTTCCGGCATACCCCCCCCTGAGCCCCCAAAAGTTCCGGCATACCCCCCCTTGAGCCCCCACAAGTTCCGGCATACCCCCCCCCCTAAGCCCCCAAAAGTTCCGGCATACCTCCCCCTAAGTCCTCAAAAGTTCCGGCATACCCCCCCCTGAGTCCCCAAAAGTTCCGGCATACCCCCCCCTAAGTCCTCAAAAGTTCCGGCATACCCCCCCCTAAGCCCCCAAAAGTTCCGGCATACCCCCCCCTAAGCCCTCAAAAGTTCCGGCATACCCCCCCCTAAGTCCTCAAAAGTTCCGGCATACCCCCCTCTTAGCCCCCAAAAGTTCCGGCATACCCCCCCCTAAGTCCCCAAAAGTTCCGGCATACCCCCGTCCTCAAAAGTTCCGGCATGCCCCCCCCCCAAGCCCCCAAAAGTTCCGGCATACCCCCCCCTAAGCCCTCAAAAGTTCCGGCATAACCCCCCCTAAGTGCTCAAAAGTTCCGGCATACCCCCCCCCTAAGTCCTCAAAAGTTCCGGCATACCCCCCCCTAAGTCCTCAAAAGTTCCGGCGTACCCCCCCCTAAGTCCTCAAAAGTTCCGGCATACCCCCCCCCTAAGTCCTCAAAAGTTCTGGCAAACCCCCCCCATAAGTCCTCAAAAGTTCCAGCATACCCCCCCGTAAGTCCTCAAAAGTTCCGGCATACCCCCCCTAAGCCCCCACAAGTTCCGGCATACCCCCCCCTGAGCCCCCAAAAGTTCCGGCATGCCCCCCCCTAAGTCCCCAAAAGTTCCGGCATACCCCCCCCTGAGCCCCCAAAAGTTCCGGCATACCCCTCCCTAAGCCCTCAACAGTTCCGGCATACCCCCCCCCCGAGCCCCCAAAACTTCCGGCATACCCCCCCCCTGAGCCCCCAAAAGTTCCGGCATACCCCCCCCTAAGTCCCCAAAAGTTCCGGCATACCCCCCCCTAAGCCCCCAAAAGTTCCGGCACACCCCCCCCTACGTCCCCAAAAGTTCCGGCATAACCCCCCCTAAGCCCCCAAAAGTTCCGGCATACCCCCCCCTAAGTCCTCAAAAGTTCCGGCATACCCCCCCCTAAGCCCCCAAAAGTTCCGGCATACCCCCCCCTGAGCCCCCAAAAGTTCCGGCATACCCCCCCCTAAGTCCTCAAAAGTTCCGGCATACCCCCCCCTAAGTCCTCAAAAGTTCCGGCATACCCCCCCCTG